>CABFPE010001540.1:0-29901 GCA_900660155.1 Hofstenia miamia
GGTAACTTACTAGTATTAATCTCTTTTTTAGATCATACTTCTGGTAAACTAATACAAGTAGATGATGAGTTAACTAAATCAAAACCAGGTCCCATTTCATTTTGTGATGTCAATGATATTTCTCAGATATGTTCAAGTCCTTGTAGGAATTTTGTTTTATTCTTTTCTTGGGAATTGGAGAGTTTTTTTAAATACTGCGTAAAATCTCAATCATTTGAGAAAGCACATTTACCAAAGGAATATAAAAACATATATATGGTCAATTAGTCTAAATAAAAATTTAGATTCTATTACATTGAGCAGTGTTGATGAAATTCATTTGTTTTCATTTAAAGCTCAAGCAGTTTTACGTTCGTTTGGAAAGTCAGAGAACATTGAATACTGGAGTGTTGCATTTCTAACTCAAAATGTTTTGATTGCAGGATGTAATGATGAATCTCTAACAATGTTTGATGTTACCAACGGAAAACAACTGAGAAAGATTAAAGAGATAACAGATGAAAATAACAAAGAATATGAAATATATCAACTCCCATTTTATACCTCTGGAGCCAATGATTCATTGTTGATTTTTAATCAACGCAACGTAATATTTAAAATCAAACTTTAAGGAATTCATTAAAATTCTGATGTCACCATTCTGTAATAATCTCTATTTAATGTGAAAAATAGCATTATTCTATATGTAAAATTCGTATCTATTTATTTTTGCAATAAATATATTTGGATCCTTTTCAGAAAAAAAATCAATAATTTTTAAAAATTCTAGTAGGATCAGATCCGAATCTTGATGTTTGGGACCCTGATCGGATTGGATCTTTAAATTTTGGATCTGATTCTATCTCTGTTACTCATATGAATATGGAACCCGACTTGGAGAGAATAAATTTAATAGAATAAGTTTAATAATATAAGTTTAATAGAATATTTTCTTGGGAATTGTTGAGTTTTTTTAAATACTGCATTAAATCACATTCATTTGAGAAACGCTCAATTAAAAAAGAATATAAAAACATATTGTCAATTAGTCTAAATGAAAATTTAGATCATATTGCATTGAGTACTTTTTATGAAATTCATTTGTTTTCATTTAAAGCTCAAGCAATTTTACGTTCGTTTGGAAAGTCAGAGAACATTGAATACTGGAGTGTTGCATTTCTTACTCAAAATGTTTTGATTGCAGGATGTAATGATGAATCTCTAACAATATTTGACGTAAACAACGGAAAACAACTGAGAAAGATTAAAGAGATAACAGATGAAAACAACAAAGAATATGAAATAAATCAAATCCCATTTTATATCTCTGTAGCCAATGACTCATTGTTGATTTTTAATCAAGGCAACGAAATATTTAAAATCAAACTTTAAAGAATTCATTAAAATTCTAATATCACCATTCTGTAATAATCTCAATATAAAAATGTGAAAAATTGCATTATTCTATATGTTAATATGTTATATTCGTATTTTTTTTTTTGCAATAATTATATTCGGATGGTTTTCGGAATTTTTAAAATAGGATCAGGGATCAGTTCCAAATTTTGGGACTCTAATCAGATTGGATCTTGATGTATTTTTGTGTTACAAATATATTGATAATGAATAAAGCACTGTTTAGAAGCGGGTCTATTGAGCTGGTCGCAGTAGCAAACATTTAATTACCTTTTCTCAAGTCATTAATTCAATAATGCCTTAATTTAGTCAAAATATTTGAAAAACATTGTCGAAAAAATTTTCAACGCATAACATCAATATTTGATAATTCATCATTACGGAGTTTTTGCTCATAAAATATTTCACACATAAATATCAGCAAGTTTCATTTAAATCTTTTAAATCTATTAAAGAATTAAGAGCTCTGGGTTACAAAAAGTACCCCAAACAGTCTTTAACTGTTAAATTAAACACAAGTTCTAGCACAAATTGCAAGCATTACAAAGTTTACAAGTTGTGGAAATTGAAGGATTACAATTAATTTCAAATATATATGATAAAATTAAAATAAAAGAGCAAGTAAATTCCTACATTGGAGAACTTAATGCAGAAATTAATGAAAAATCTGAAATAATTTTGACTAAGAAGAAGAGTGAGTTAAATTTTGAAAAAAATATGAAATCTCAATTATTAGAAAGGTATCCAATTGAAAGAGAATTGCACGATTTTTTCTATGATAATAAACGTGATGTGATTATTCACTAATTCAACAAGAATGCAAATTGGTTATTACTAAAACTTCAAGAATTGGCTGCACCAGAAAAATTAGCATTGGATCCATCTCATCATCATTATTTCGCAACTGCTTAACAGAGCTACCCAATGGTGACCTGCTAGTATTGCGTCGTAATATTCTTACTCCTTATAAGCTAATAGAAGTAGATAATGCATTAAAAAAATCAAAACCATTTCCCATTTCATTTTGTGATGTTAAAGAAATTTCGCATATGTGTTCAAGTCCTTGTAGGAATTTTGTTTTATTTGCATCTCGTCAATTGTCAACTTTTTTTAAATACTGTATAAAATCGCAATCATTTCAAATAGCAAATTTACCAAAGAGATATATCGATATCTTTTCAATTAATCTGTGTGAAAATTTAGATTATATAGCACTTCGTAATGGCAATGGAATTAATCTGTTTTCTTTTAATGCTCAAGCAATTTTATGTTCATTTGGTAGGTCAGACAACTTTATCTATCGTGGTGTTGCATTTTTAAATGAAAATGTTCTGATCACCGGATGTAGTGATTATTCTCTAACAATTTTTGATGTAGCAAATGGAAAACAGCTGAGAAAAATTAAAAAGATAACAGATGAAAACAACAAAGAATATGAAATACATCAAATCCCATATTTAATTTTTGCAGCCCATGATCCATTGTTGATTTTTGATCAAGACAACGAAATATTTAAAATCAAACTTTAAAGAATTCATTGAAAGTCGAAAACTATAGTTTTATAAATAAATATGTTTTTGAGCAATTAGCATTTATACAACTTTGTACAATGAATTTCAAGACAAATCAAAATTTTCCGTTGCATTTTATTATGAAATTTTAGCAAAATTTTTAATTAAAAAGCGACATATTTTCAAGAGTATATGTCACTAACGGCTTAATGATTTTATATTTTAAAACAATAGTGTAGCATAATCCTTCTAAAACTAGAAATTTAACAGTTAAATAAAGAAAAGAAAAGAAATTTGATCTTTAGAACGAATGCTATTAATGGCTTTTCATGCATTGATAAACTGGACAAGTATTTGCAAGAAACATATTTTGCAAGAAGCCAAGTATAATATGCTTCTCATTAATTAGCGTTTTTTGGAATATAATTTCGAGATTTATGCAGTTATAAACGTAAGACAGGTGTTTTGTTTGACTGTTAAAATAGTGCAAATATGCTGTTAAAAGTCTGTATAAATAGCTACGTCTCAGTGTGAACAGTTGATGGATTATATTCTTTGGAATTTTACTTATCCTTCATTTCGGTTTGATTATTTATTAAAATGCGCAGCTAGGCATTTCATGTTTGTAACGATCAACAGGCTGTTGTGGAGATTAGAATAGTTGTTGCCTAGATCGAAGCAATACATATAAGTTATGTATAGGTATAAGGGTTTTTACTTCTTGCCTAGCTGGCTATCGATTGCTTGTTGAACTACATATAGTAATAAATTCGCAATAAGGCGAGATCGCCAACTTTAGGAGTGTTAGTGATCAACTGTCTTATTTTAGATCCAAATTATTAACGGTATTAGACCCATAATGAGACCGAAAATGAACTTGTTTATGTTAATGTTATTTTATATCTAGTTTTTACCATAGGTTAGAAAGCTGCTCTTATTTGTAGAGAGTTTTAACTCTTTTTTATTTCGTCACAGCTAGTGTCAGTACTTAGTGATTTTATTTATATCTTATATGTAAGGTAGGGAACTGCTGCTTTATTTAGTAATTAGTTTTTATTATCAGCAGTTAGCGTCACTGAAAGGTTGCGTAATTACATTGTTTAAGTTACACATTAACGAGAATGAGATATTAAGTCGAATAGTGCCCTTTCTTTTTTATCACATAGTTAGGGTACACATAATAAACATAATAGTCCTTTGAGAATGAGTTGATCGATGGATGGAACCTCACTCTGTTGCAGCTTGGCGGATAGCTTCTTGGTGATCAGATACCACTTCGGGCAGTGGGCCCGTTGTTAACTGGAGTCTCTCTCATACAGTTACCTAAACCATCTCTGTACATGTTAATCTTAGATTATATGGATGCTAAATATAGTATGGTATAGATAAAGAGATACGGTGTACATGAGACAACAAAAGTTAAGTTAATTAGACATTACACCGCTTGAAAGAAACTGTAATTCGATATCTCTAAATAATTCTGGAATAATGCACATCTTGGCCTGGGTGATGATTCTACAATAGTATTCCTAACTGCGTAGAAACTAAATTATTCAAATTATCATACTTTTAGATTAGAATAACGAAGAATGGATTTGTACACTTAGCTAAACAACATCAATTTATGAATAACATAGCAAAACACAACTCTCGAATTTTACAGAATTTTAAGTTTCTTAAAGCTGTTGAATTTTTTCCTTTATTGTTAGAAAACATATTTACATAGAACGGTTCTATAGATTTTCATATTTTCACAATACACAGCTCTTGAACTCATTGTATCTGCACTTTACATTAATTAGGCTGCAAATTTACAGAGTAATTTAACATCCTCATATATATATATATATATATAATATATATATATATATATATATATATATATATATATATATATATATGTATATATATATCCAATGCTAATTACAAAAATGTATAAAAACAATCTGGTTCGTAACTATTCGTAACTATCATTTAGATATTTTTCCAATATCCTTGCAATTGCAACTGCTAAGTTTTTTGTTTTTTAATAAATTACTTAATTGATATTATGACTTAGACTTACAACTTCATTTTACATCTTACATTCAGAGAAAGTCGAACTTTAGATATGGCTTTTCACAGCTTTTAAAGACACACTCTGCAAAGTCAAATCCTTGAATTTTTCATAAGAAGAATAAATAGGAATCCCTCTCTGTTTTCAACTTTTTGGCAATAATTAAGATTTATCGAGTTCATGAGCTACATCTTTATTGTGCTATTGCTCTCAGTGCCACTTAGGTAAATGGATAAAATTTTTTTAACTTTTTATCTAAATATTTTGTACTTGGAGCAATCGGAAAGTTTTGAGAATTTCCAAAATTCAATTTACATTTATATAAATATTTTTTCTTTACTAATACCAATTATGCAATAACTAATGAGAAGATTTCTGTATTATACATTTAGGTAGGCATTTCTGAGAAATTTATATTTTATTGTAGCAACGAATGGATATAACAAAGAAAAATTTTGCTCCAGACGCTAAAGGACAGTTCTATCAGTATTGCACTGAGCCATGCTAAGATCATTTTCTGGGTAGAATCATTCAAGGAATTGCGGGTATCTTTTCTGATAAACTTCATTTTGATAGTAAAAAATGTTGAACTGCTGCGAATGCTTGTGAAATTTCTATCATGATTTGCCTTTCTAACGAAACTGTCAAATAATTCTAATTAAAAATACGGCTGCACCAATCATAAATAGATCTTTGCAGTCTACCATTTGAAGACTTTGAAATGCAGATAGAAATGTTGTTGAAACATCTCCAGAACGTCATTTGCGAATAAATTGATTGTTGTTCTTTCAAAATATATATGTTTATGTGGAATTAATATGAAAATTCTTAAAATTTTGTGGTCCCCAAGAATAATAAGAAAATATAGTTAACTATTATTTTGATATTAAAGACCAAACTTTTCAATTTTAGCAAAAAGAGTATTTTACTTGTTGTTCATTTCGCAATTCATTAATCTACTGCAGAAAATTTTTTTATCAAAATTTAACAAAAATTAGAAAAATAATTCTGATGATTTAGCCAAAATGGAGCACTAATTTATTTATGCATTTTTAATGCCGAAATTTGCTTCTACCTGGTACATGTAAACCACAGTCAACGAACAAAGAATCTGTCTACATCGAAAATTTTGCAAAACGTTATTATACATATACAACTAAATTGCTCTTTAATTAACACGTTTTGTTTTTTAGATGCTCCCAAGACTTTACTGGTCTGTTAATGCCCTTTTTTCAAATTATTACATACAATAATTAAACTATAATAACTTAAATTTGATAGCATAACTAATGGAATAATGGAATAGTTATATTCTTTACCTAAGAATCTATCATCTATTTTTCTTCCAGGAATAACGATAATAAATTCTCGATAGTTGTAATCATCAGTGATAGCATCAATTTGTATATTATCAGGGTATTCAAATCCACTGCAGTCTATGGGAAGCATGACATTAACATGATTGGAGGCCACAGATTGCCCGGTTTCTAAAAAGTTTATTAATGTAATATAGTAGATAATACGAAGTGCATTGTAGCAAAAATTCAAAATGTATTCTGAGTAATACTTGGAAAAGGAATTGTATACATAGCATAGATTGTTTGAATACAATAAGTTAACAAAAATTGATTTTACGGACCTCCTATGTTTGCGATCAGGTAAAAGGAATATTGTGTGTTTAATTCGCACTCATCAATAAGCAGCTTACATCTATGGCAATCTTCTTCGGGAACAATCTAAAATATATAATGAAATTATTATAATTGTAATGAGGACATGATGCATTGTTCTTGTCAGGTTTTGTTTCGGAAAAAATGTGGTGAGACACATTGTATGGCTCTATGGGAAGGCTTTACACCATTTATTGGTTACTCAACTTCATCACCGCGTGCACAGCAATTCAATTGTTAAACCGTCCTTTCTATGTCGTTGTGAATTGCTTAGCGCTATAGAACATCTAACATTGTCGATATTTGAAGCAAAAAACTTAGTGAATAAACGAATAGTATTAGAGGACGGTCAGTTTTTTTGAACTATTGATTTACAAGAAAATTTCCCGAAAAGCAGGTTAGGAAGATTTATATATACATTTCTGAATTCAATGTAAACATTGCACTAATACCAAGTGGTACCCGTAGGGGAGGGGCAAGCGTGATAATCGCCACCCCAATAAATATTCGTATTGGAGTGTTTGGTGCCACCCTAATCCTAAAATTTAACTATGATGACTAATAATAATTAATTTGTGGAAATTATTTGTTTTATACAATGCAACATTTTACAACAAAATTATTCCTCTTTGTGTTAATCACAATAACTTCTGAGGAATTTTTTCAAAATCGAATTCTTTCTTCAAAAAATATTTTATAAATGCTCATAACTTACGCACTAATAAAGAAAGCCAAATTCTGCGGCACTATGACGTTTGATTTTATGCACTGTGCACCTCAGCTGGGCTGGTGGGTCTTTCGAAAGTAAGAAATCGCAGAGATTAGTTGTTGCTGGTACCGGTTTAGACCTGCTGATTCTCTGATAATTGCACTGGAAAATTAAAGAAATCAAAATTTTTCATCAAAAAATAGTTAGCAAGGTAAAGGCAGATATCAAGGCCCATGTTTTCAAAAATACACTTCCAGCCTTCACCAGTAACTATGAATATGCTAAGCCAATGGGACGATAGGGAAAGTCTCCAGTATTTCACTTCTTAGTTCTCTAGGGTCATCAGACGACTAATGCCCATAATCAGAGATTTAAGAATTTTCTCAACGAAATCCATACATATATAATTTAAATGTGAAAAAATTCAGAAATATTAACAGTACAGTACGATATCGAAAATGACTTGTCGTCATTATTAGACATCTTCGGAAAACATCCTTTTTACAGTGTTCATTTTTTGTCAGTTAAATGTAATCGATACATGGGCCTTAATTCCTTCCGGAGAAGGTTTTTAGGCCCACTCCTTTGATACCACAAAGTTTGATTTTAAGTGTACATGCAGCAATTATTTTTATTATGTTCAAAGCTAATAATTGTAAACAGTCCACAATGCCATCTACAAATTATGATATTAGTATCCGGTTTAATTATCTACAGCCTTGTTACCTGCCTGTACTGTAATTTAAGTGCTTCCTCACATGAAGAATTTCTTTCACAATTGTTCATTATAGCTTTTACTATTGAGTGACAATATCGCAAGATTTCTCAATTTCGTAATATGCTTGGAGATATTGTTCGAAAATGAGAACAAAATGGTTCGTACATATAATGTCACACTGATTAGCTTTAATGTCAAGATCTTTTATTGGCAATTCTTTTGATTCCGAATTGCAGGCATATAATTGATAATGTTGCGCGTACATCTCCCCATTGATTAAAATTCTTCCTCAAATGTATAATTTATATTGTTACGGTGTTAAAAAACCAGTAAATTAAGCATTTTTATTGAAATTAGTGGTTTCTGGTTAGGATTTTTAGATCAGATCTATCATGTTGAATTAAGTCAGGGCAGCTTTCAGACACTTGGATCAGGCATGGGTCAAAACGGGCTCGAAATCATGTTTGACAACATCCAAGTAGTTTGATAAACTTGATATCCTTTTAGGTCTTGCTAACTGAAAAACCTAGTAAATTTAGTTGGTTTTACTACCAGTACTTTGCCATACTACATTTTTTAACTACGTATGTGATTCAAAATAACGTAAATAGATTGAGAGCTAACAGTATATACAGTCGTGGACGTAATTTACTGAACACCCTTTAAGACAATCAAATGCTAACTATAGCTGATATTGAAACTAAATATTTTGGCAAGAACACCTAAGAGAGCATAAAAACAGTTCATACTCTGGTAAGACAGTCCAGTCCACCTTTTGCAGCAAGCGCACCAGCCAATCAGCAGAGTGTTGGTATGAGCAAATTGTCAGTTAGTTTTGGGTCGATTTCGTGTACCCAACATGATTGATTACGTCAATCGGGGCATTGTATGATGTGAGAGTACGATTTACAACTTTCTCTTTTCTACAACAATTTTCGTTTGGGGTCT
This sequence comes from Hofstenia miamia, assembly GCA_900660155.1. NCBI lineage: Eukaryota > Metazoa > Xenacoelomorpha > Acoela > Hofsteniidae > Hofstenia > Hofstenia miamia. The sequence goes on from CABFPE010001540.1 coordinate 9,008, forward strand.
AATCTTCCAACTATTCTTTATTATTCATAATTGATGGTATGGCTCTCCGGAATATTAAAAATATTGCATTTACACATTCGAAGGAAACACGTAGTACCTTATTACCTACAATACGATTGTACACAGCCAAATGGATAGTAGTTCCCTTGGGGCAGAGACCGCAACATCCCCCCAAATTATAGCTTTCAGTGTACTGTGGCCAGGAGGAATGGTGTAATGTGGTTGTGGAACAAAATTTCTACCAGGCAGTCGGCACGCAGTCTGGACCGATACTTCTTACTGGCTTATTGCGGTTCTATCTTTGAACATTATTGCAGGCCATTGATCCACAATTCAATGTTGATACGTTCGTGCAATCACAATCCTGTCATTGACATGTTTGGCTGATAAGTGTGATTTATTGCCTCGACTGTATGATTAAAGGCCTCCTTTAGCAAGAAATTGGTGAATGGCAATTTAACAATGCCCACAGAAAGGTCAGCTCTTTTTCGTTTGATTCAGCAAAGGGATAAATGTTGCAAGATCTCAAAATGACTTGCATATTCATTGGAGTTGCGAAACGTGATCTTCCACTGTGTTTTGGATAGGTAAAGGAACCGCTGGTTTGGTGAAGTTGATAAGTGTTTGCCACTACTGCGTGATTGATGTTGAATTGAAGGGCAATTGCACCATTTGACATAACTGGGCCATGTAGAATAGTCAAACGTGCTTTGCCAGTATTGTCTAAATAATGACAAATATACGGCAACAGTTCTGTTTTTATATGTACAACAAAAACGCCAGGATACCACGAAAGCTATATTCTTATTTTATAACTAATACCATTTATAACAATACATTTATGTACGTACACACTAGTATTTTAGTATTTTTGAAGTAGACAGTGAGTTATGGCAGCGACTATATATCTTTGAAACCCAATGGCAAATGCTTTGTTGATTTCAGATTTGCTTTCAGCAAATTATATTGGAATATAATTGATATAATTGGTAAACAGTTATTGAACCAAGAAGCAAATACAAATTTTACTAATTGACATGTTTTCAAACCGATCCCAACCAACACTCACAAAATCTATTTCCGAAACAAACAACAACTGCATCCATAATTTTCCTTTAGGCAAATTTGAAAAATATGTGTATATTTACAAAGAAGATTATTAAATATATACTGATTTCTGATAATTTGTTGAAGAATTCGTGAAAATATAAGTAAGCTTAAGAAATAAGGCTGTAGGAATAAAATAGTGTTTTATGTGCAGTTAGGTTACATCTATTGTTCATTAAAAATCCATCAAATCGGTCTAAAATGCCAAAAACAAAAATGTATTGGTAAGTAGAATTACGAACTTTTGCCTCCTCAACATTGAATCGCTTCTAGCAGCTCTGCTAATACCAATAAGTACAGGCCAACCTTGAACCCATTTATTATCAATTAGGTCATAGATTTTTTGAGTAGCCGATGTTTTTACGCTATTGTTAAGGATGAAAAATCTACTAATCTGTTCACAGACATTGGAACTCCCCAAGGAACAGTTGGGAGTCCCACCTATTACAACTTGGCAGTCAATGATGTGGATCCGTGTTAGGAGGTGGAGGACCCATCAACAGTTACGCCAACCATTTTTGCTGATGATATCTCAGAATTAATAGAAGAATCTTTTGGCCGTGATATTTCGTACCAAGTCGTCAATACACTGATTAAGCAATTCCTCAATAAGAAATTAAATCTGAACGTTTCAAAGTCCAAAGAAATTGTGATTTGTTCAAATAGAAAAATGTCTTGTCCGTTGTGCATACCAGGATTTCAATGTGTCCGGAGCATGCTTATTCTTGGAATTGTATTTGATAAGAAACTCACGTTCTCAGCTCATTTGAAAAATGTTACAGGAGCAGCCTCATCGGTACTTTATTTGATTTTGAAACTGAAACACATTGGATTTAGGCCTGATGAGTTGAAATTGCTTTACCAGTCATTGGTACTTTCTAAGCTTACTTACGCTTGCTCTGGTTGGAGAGGTGTGTCGTTGCAAAACAACAAGCTCATTGACCAGGTTCAGAAAAAAGCCATAAGGTTTGGTATTATCGACACATTTGTCCCAATTCATTAGATTGTTTATGAATCTGATCAGAAACGTTTCAACAAGATAATCAAATCCCAGAATCATCCCTGGCACGGTACATTCCTTCAAGATCAGAGTATGCAAAAGATCGCCTCCGATGGAGAAATGTTGGAGGAAAATCCAAGAAGATCTTCCCTGATCGATATTTAAAAGTTTGCTGACTAATTAGTTTTGTAACTTTCATGGATGTTAATCTATGATTAAATAAAAGTAATCTCTATCTATTTATCTATTAAATAGTACAATGTGAAATTATCCATAAAATTAACTAAGTTGTTTACAGCGAATAAATAATATTTTTCAAATCGCCGGTTAGATAATAGATTATCTATTAGAGATACAGACCTCTTTCCAGCTCTGACATAATAATGTCCTTAACAATTTTGAAGAAATGTTCACATTGAATTGCTTACATTTTCACCCACTTTCTTTCCATCCCACACAAGACCATAGCTTTTGACGCCTAATGGTGTCCAAGGGGGCCAAACCAAGGTCAACTGATCTGGGGAAGAAGACACTTCTACAGACAGCCATGGCCCTCCGTTGTTGCAAAGAGTAGGACATTCGACACGCTATAATAATTACTCTTAAATGATAATATCACAAGTTCGTTTTAAGAAAACATAATAAATGATATTATAATTACAGAAGTTATTAATTTTCAGTTTGGCTTAGCTATTTGAAGAAAATATTGAATTCAACCTTTCCATTTTTTTTCAAAATAATAGTAATAGTAATAATATGTTTACTAGACAAAAAATTAAATATTTTAACTAAGAATATTAGACAACTAAGCTCACTCACTATTTATGAGAAACAATAAGCTACAAACTGAGGCTCAACACTTTTAGCAACAAAGTAGAAATAATTCGTAATTATTTGCTTTGATTACTCAAAGACATGCAAACGCGCGTGTATATTTTAATCAATGCATAGTGCGCTTCCTCAGACGTCAGTTGCTTGATTAATTGCTATAAAAAAATTCTTGACATATATATATATACATATATATATTTTTTTTTCTTAGCAAAACCAAGCAGAGACATGCCCTGTTTGTAAATGTTTCTCAGTAATTTGGCTTGTTTGAGCCTTGTGTTCTTATAGCGCGTTTCCTAGAGTGTGTCAGACAACATAAGAGTGTAAGGGCAACAAAATAATGCATGTATTTATATGATTCATGTACAATATTGTTCTAAAAGTGAGAAAGAGTACATGATACAATTTCAAAACATAACCACCTGAGGTCGGGAAAACTTGGGAAGATGTTTCTTAGATGTAGAAAAACACTGTATTTGAACAGTATATTCGCAACCACCTTGAAGCCCACTTACTAAGCAGCTGTACGTGGAGGAATTGAATCGCCGACAATATCTTATGCCATTAAGCAAAAACTAAAAAAGGTGTTATAGAAATAATTTAGCAATTTAGTTGTTAATGTATACCATTAAGCTTTTTAAATTTTGAATTTGCTGATTTAGTTGTTTGTGATTATACTCAAAACTAAAAATTTTTTTCAAATACATAAAATTTATATTGAGCATTTAATTTCCTAAATTTTCTGTAAAAACTAAGTTTGATAGCAAAAATATTTTGATTATTATACATTCTTCTCATCAATATTTACTCCGCAAATAATATATAGTAACATTTTGTTCTTTCGCATTTTAATAGTGAAAACTACAACAAACAGTAAATCGTCTACATCTACACAACTTTTCGTATAGTAGTAAGGACAGAAGTTGGGCGTCCCGGCATACTGAATTTTACTGGCCAAGAATGCAATGAATGCAAAGGAAACTTGGAATTAGCCCTGCTTGAAGAGTATGGCCAGCAACTTCAACCGATTTCAATATCAAAGCATCATAAGGACATTTAAGCAGTATTAAAATTAGTGAAGTATAAGATGTACTATTTCAAAGAAGCTTGTACTGTTGTTGAATGAAATTTTTTATTCTATTCTAAGCCGTCTAAAATTCGTAGTTGAAGCAAAGAATTATCCGCGAAATATGAAGGCCTAAATGAAGTGTTTTCTGTTTGTTCTAAAGAACTAAAAATTCTTAAATTCAAGTTTACTTGAAAAACGTTGAAAATTATCAAACACTGTATTTATTTGTACATTGCTACTTGGTTGGATGAAATACGAGTGTTTTCTATCGAACTCCAAATTACCTAATAAATTATTTGAAGCAAAAATATCTGTTTTTAATGGGGAATAACTGCTTAATGCGTTTTATCTCGAAAATCCGATATAGTGCATGGAATTACTCGACTACGGAGTGGCGAGTATGGGAAGCAAGATTCACAATTAAAAATAGTACTTCATTCAAAAACAAACAAACAGGCAGAATATTATATTTCACTACATTTTATGAACAATTTCTTCATTCGAAATGTTGAGTTTATGATACTTGAAGATTTTTTTCTAGATAAATACTGTTTTATCTAATCTAGTGTTGACTGCTGAAATTACTTCTAATTATCACTTTAAATATATATAAAATGCACGCAACGATGGTCGATTATTGTCAATGACATCATCGACACAGACTGGCCTACTATTTCCATTTCCTGGTGAGTAACCGATTTTTGATGGCAAACCCGAATCCCAAATATATATTTTTGTACAGTGCTTCAGGAAGTATATGAATTTTCATTTTTCAGACGCGTTGAGTGCATATATAAAGTGTTGTGCAAAAGTTTAGCAACCCCCATAAAAATCAAGTATTTTTGGATAATTTTAATAGAACTATTAGCCTAATTAATGTACAAAAGTCAATTTATGTTACACACTGTACTTAAGAATAACAAATTGACATAAAAAGTTCATTAATATTCAATATTTTCTGTGAAGGCCCTTATTCTCAAGGCATTGAATTGAACAACTTCTGACAGTAATCACCTGTGATCTGTTCAAGAAAAACATCTTTGATGATGTTGATGAGGTGTGGCAGGCTCGTAGGCTTTTTCTCCATCACTTGATCTTTCATGTAATCCCAACAATTTTCAATCAAATTTAAATCTAGGGGAGTTACCAGGCCATCTCATGGCGAGCTGAAAAGACTGTTCTTGGAAACATTGAGTGACAATTCGGGCAGTATGGGGAGTGGCTCCATCTTGCTCGAAAAAGGTGGCATTTTTGATAACCATAAATTGTGATACCTTTTCTTCTGTTGAACAGTATAGTGACAACACCATATAATGAAATTTATTAGTTCTATTAGACATTTAAAATTATCAAAAAATATTTGATTTTTTTGGGGGTTGCGAAACTTTTGCACAACACTTTATATCTATAAAGATGATGATTCTTCAAATGAATATTATTCTCAGTTTAAGGGACATTTCTTAACCTGAAACTAGCTCATTGAAGTTATTGTATATTCTCAATAAAAACCTTGTTTGTATTCCAATTTTCCATTCTGATAAACAAACTGAATCCGATCTCAGTGTAGTCCCGAGTTTTGTTCGAAATCTCCACTGGTGACTATGAGTGGCTGCCATTGCTACTACTGCTACTACTTCTCCACCAGTGGTCCACTGGTGGCTATGAGTGGCTACAATTGCCACTCCTGCCAATGCTTCCCCACCAGTGGACCACTGGTAGTGGCTACATGGGTAGATTAACTAGGATACATTTCTGCAACATAGCCATTAATTCCGACTGTAGCTTACTCGGTGATTTACTGCTCTTTAAATTGACTACAGTATATATTTGTAAAAATAATGACGAATTTTTGTTGATATCTTGTAAGCTCTACTACACATCCCTGATAACTATGTTAAGAGCGGAGAGTTAAAAGCTAGAAAAATATTTTCTATTACAAGAAGTTTGCATTTGAGATGTTGTTTTGGGAAATTAATAATAATTCAGTTACAAAAAAAGTGATTAAAATTAAAAATATTCATGTGAATCAGTATGCAGCCAAAATGTATTTTTTTCACTGATGTTATGCTGCATGGCAAAAGAAACGTACGCTTTATTTCTTCTTAGTTAGTTGTTTGCTAATAAATTTTTAGGTAATCTTTGGGAAATTAGGTGAAAAATGCATATTTGAATCCTTAACATAGATAGATTTTAACATAGTAAATCTCTAATGCAATAGATTATAAGACTTCGAGCAAAGCTTAGTAATTGCCAGAGCAGGGATAGTAAATCAATTGCTAACGAGGGTTCAAGGGTAAAACCACATTGACACTTCTATGAGCGCATTAGTTGAATGGATAGATCCTGCTCTTTTGCTAGTTTCCCATCTAGCTTGAGGCCTTATATTTTAAAAAAACCGTACTCTACAATAAACAATAAAAATAATATTTGTAAAGTTTGAACCTGGTAATTAGCAACTAATTTGTGGAAGACCACATGAGGAAGTTTCCATGACACTTGCAGAAACTCTCCTTCAACGAAAGTAGTTAGGCACTCTATTTCTAGTCTGTCCCAAATGATCATGTCATCATCCTAAATAATAGGTATTTGAGTTGAGTTAACATTTGATTGTTTTTATAAATGTTTGTTTGTAGAAGAGTTGAATAGTTATAAAATTTTAAAGGAATCCCCGTTAACAACAGCAAATTTGTTACTGGTTTGAATTTATTCCAAGATTCTGGGGTAGAGCCCGTAATGGGCACGGACAAAAGAGTACGGGCACGTGGACGGGCTCTGCATGAATATTTGTTGTTGTTATTCAAGGATCTAAATTCTTCAAATCATTTGATGTACATTAGGTCTTTTCTGCATTATGCCGTATATGTATTTCGTGTTACTCTAATCTTCATATAGATTTCCCGTAGAAATTACAAAACTATACATAAAATATTACATATAAAATTAATTGCCTTCATCAATTTTAAGAAATTCAATTTCACTGTCATCTGACATTGCATTAATAATAATATAGTACTTATGTATATTATATTGTAATGTAAGAAGCTTAAGTTGTTAACTATTTTACAATGTCATACAAGCAATGCAATGTCGCTTCAATTTAATTATTTTCATACCGTTTGGTGTGTTGTCAATCATGTTCAAGGTCGGATTTATATGCTTAAAAATATCCTGAAATATGCGTCATCAAACAATGCTTTTATACCAATAGACACATAAATGTTGCTTCCAGTGGTCAACAGTCATGAACATTGATTGTGATGATTGAATTTCACCCACCTAGACTAAAGCCACATTTCTGTATATAAAAGCATCTAAAGGATTGCAAGAATTTTTCCTCCTTTATAAATTGGGCAAGTACTCTCATAGATAATCGAGATTTTTTATAAGATTTTCAGCGTTTCTTTGTACATCCCCTTGTATTAGTTCTATGACATTATCGAATATCTCAACCTGGCTGCAAAGAAATAACCTCCCTCGCAGTTGCGTTATAACTTCAAAACGAAAATGAAAGATACCGTAATGTAACACAATTCCTACATTATGTTGTCGTCCAGCAAATAAATAAGTTTTAAAATTTCCAATATTTATGAGTCTTCAGTTTCGAGGTGTTGCAGGAATAGATAAAGCTCAGTGAAATATTTGGCATATGTGACATTCGCGTGGGAAATACATTGAATATACGAGTTATCATGGAAACATGCGTTAAGGGAAACTGTGTCCAAATATGCTTAAAAATCTGCTTTATGCCTTAAGCCCTAATTATGGTTATGATGTTTGAAGCCGACCTTCTCAATGATTAACAAAACTTGTTGATTAATTTGCTCAAAACGGAACTTAATTATGATTTTATAGTTATAAAATTAAACTTCTCAGTGATTTAAAAAAAATTAATTTTTTTGTTGATGTAAACTTCATTGATGGCTATGATAATCTAAGTATGTTTCTTTTTAATCGCACAGTTGAAGGTTTTTGTTGCATCAAGCTACGGGCACAACGGGCTTAGCATACGGGCACGGACAAAGCAACGAGCCTATTTTCATGGATACGGACTACGGCCAGGGACACGGGCTCTGCCCTAGCCAAGATTTACTGTCAAATATAAATTTTATGTCAACGAGAAATGATTCACTCTATATTGGGAAAAGGCATGATCTTAGAATACTTTGTAGCATAGCAATTAGGATACAAATATTCGTCCATACTTTGTACAAGTGCTTAGCGATTTTGAATTTACAATTGATTTGAGCCGCAAATGTCTATTTGAGGAAAATATAGGAGTAATATGACTGAAGTTCTAACTCAACAGAATCCTAGTATTTATAATGGATCGGTAATACAAAAACGCAATTATATTGATATATTTAAGAAAGAAGCCTTTTTTAGAAAATTATGCTATGAAATTTAAAAGATGGGCTTCTATTTTTAACATTTATCCACAATCCAAAATATGGTATCAATGATGATCTTTCGTAAAAAATGTGTACACGTGTCAATAAATGCGTCTTCTAAAATATTTTTCTAGCTCTAATTTTATAATTTCCATAAAAAATTATTTTGAATATTGACCGAAATTCAGATTTTTCGAGTAACTTATAAAATGAAAAATATTTTTTGATATATGAAACCAGTGCCATTTTAATTGGGTAATATGGGATTGTACCCTCTTCAAGTTTCTAACCACTATATTTTGGTAAAATTAGTATATTTTTCGTAAAAAAATTATAAAATTTAAATGGCTAGATACATTTTAACGGTATATTTTGACAATATTTATATAAGTTCTGGAATAATTGATCCCCTTAACTTGATTACCAATGAAATCTCCTTCATCAGAAATTCTTTGTGTAATCATCTGGATGAAAGTAATCTTACTACAATTCAAATTAAGTAAGTATAATTTATATTTAGTCATTATATAGAAAATGAATGAAATATATTAAAATGAAAGAATTTTTCGGTAAAAGTGAAGTCGTCAACGATGGACAAAGGATTTAATTGATTGGAAATTGCCCGTGTTTTGTTTAGGATATTAAATTTTAATTGAAATATAATGAAATCTTCCTCCGTAATTGGTAAGATTCGTCACAATAATGCAACAATAAAAACAAAAATATACTGAGTTGAATTTAAAGCCAACGGAATGGTTCCATTATATATTCTATTTTCGTAAAGTCTTATATATTTCATTCAGTTGCTACGGACATTTTCTGTTCAAGTTCAGTCAGAGTTGAAAATGAACCGGGTCGCGCTTGCATTTTTTAATACTGTAGGCGCTGGTGTCATAATAAATTGTTGAAATATGAAAATCACAGTTAATTTAATAAATCACCCCAGTAATCTATATTAGGTACATTAAAATAGAAAATTTAGTAGCAGTAAGTATCATGAGAAGGTAGTTTCCTCAAATCTTGCTCAACAAATTTCGGATGTAACCGATGGAAATGCTAAAATAGAAAACAGGGCCGGGCTTGTGCAAAGGCCGAAAAAACACGGTCCATTTCCAAATCTGAGTTGTAATAGTCATAGGTTGCAACCCATAACTATTATTGTTTCCCTCGATATATTTTACTACTTACAAACAGAGGTATTGTTCAAGATATAAAGACTATCTAGGTTAAATAAATACTAATATGGAGTAAAGTAAATTATTAAATTAATAATTTATGAATTATAGGGATTCAGTGGGAGGAGTACGTTCAACATTCATCTTTTGCTTTAATGCCTTAAAGGTCCGTCATTAAATCAATTAATGAAGTTGAAAAATACTTTCTTTATATGTAACATGCTCTTCGTCCAATCCTTAGAAAATACCATTGAAAAAGAAATTTCTTTAATAATATTCTTCTACTTTCAATACATTGATTGCTTTACCAGTTGTTCCCTTGGTGATTCTATTAGCATTTCTCAACTGCCAATTTCGAATAAATATAAATGATTGAAAGCTCAATATTTTGAAATATATATATATATATATATATATATATATATACAAATTGCATATTTTAAGCAATAGTCAATTCACAACTGGTTTTAAGTACATGAGATCAGTGATTTTTGAATTTAGTGAGTTCTTCAATAAAGCGTTGTTTTGCAAAGCTCAACAAAAACTGTCCTGTACGCTTTATAACTGCATTCACGTTATAATAGACTTAATTTCTTTCCTTGGTACTCTTTCGTCAGTAATTTAAACAATGTGATGGGCTAACTGTTTTATTGACTAGGTATGTGTGGATGGTTATTGTCATGTTGCCACAACAGCTACCCTATGTAAACTTTACTTGAAATTTCTTTCCTGAATTTTGTTAACGCTGTTTATAAAAATTGGCAGTAAATTATGATCTCAATGTTTTTCCTACATTTGTAACTCTGAGACAAAATTTGTCATCTCCACTAAAGGGCAACAGAAGCATGGTCTCTTCTGCAATAAGCATTAGGCACGAAATTTTGGTTTTTTCTGTTGGCATTTCTCTTGTTATATCTTCAAATTTCTTTTCAAGCATTGAGGTGAGAACGTGATCGAAGTTTCATCTTCAATTATCCATTGCTTAAGAAAATCATCCATATGCCTAACAAGTCCGTTGCACAGTCAACACGATGTGCTTTACGTTATTCAAACAAATTGTAAGGCATTCAGATACTGCAATGATGAACAGTTTGCAATGAAGGTGCATGTGAATTTCAGACAGTGATAAGTTTGCTGTGATTTTCCTTTGCGCTAACATCATTTTTAGCTTTTGTAAAAACATAAATTGAGTATCCGTAGATGAATATTCCAACCGCCCACAGTGAATAAAAGTGAAATTATAGCATTCTGCTACATTCATTTAGTCATTCTTGGGTTTCATTGGCTAATATTACTACAGGTTGAATGCAGTAATTTATATGACAGTCTAGCCCTACTTGTGTGAATCAACAATTTTTCAAAAAATTTCGATCATATACATAGGTTTGGTAGTTATGTAATAACATATGGTTTCCGGAAAAGATGGAAATGGACCAGGCTGTCCATGGGTTGGATGGACTTTAGTTAACTGGGCTGGGTATGGGCTGGACCTGGCCTAAATCTCCATGGTCTCAAATGAGTTTGATATTTTTGCCCCTTAAAACATTAATTCCAATGCCAACATGCTTCGATTAAGAAATTTTAATTGAAAGGGTCTATGAGTCATAATTGAAAGAATTATTAAGGTCATAGGGAATATTCTTCATCAGAAGACCTAGCAATAATTTAATAATTTAAAAAGGAGTTGAGTCAAACAAACAGTATTTTTCGAGCGACACTAAATACCATTGTTTTTCTTTTCCTTGAAATCAGTGCAGCTAGGGTCATGGCCAACTTAATATATATATATATATATATATATATATATATATATATATACATACAAAATACATATTCTATATTGCTTGGATATACAGGAAAAAGTTATATTTTGTTTAAAACATTACTTGGAATCCCTACTAATACGAAATTTGTTCATGTATGCATGTTTTACCTTATAGAAACCACTTTAGATTGAAATTAGCCACGATTTTTTTGTAAAAGGGGCTTTTTAAATATGGGCTTAAAATGGACTGGGCTGGGAAATTTTTCAAAGTACGTAGCCCATTTCCATCTCTGATTTGCAGGCTTATTCAAAAGCCTGAAAATACACTAATCCTAAGCTAAAAAACACCAGCCTTGACTAAATAATATAAACTTTTTATTGGTGATTAAATGAAAGCTTTGTTACACTTTAAAATATATATAAATAAAATAAAAATCTTACAGGCTTTCTGTTTTTCGTAACAAAGAAACGTCTAAATAAGAAAAGTAAGAGAATAATGCTTGCTATAATAATTTTTATACCGAGATTGAAATATAGAACTCATCATGAGAAAGCGGTTTAAGGCTGCTGCACGTATCATGAAATCTCCAACTTCACTAAAAATCACTCCATCTTTGTATACCTAAGTCATCTGAATTATAATCCTTAAAATAATTATACAAATACATTTGTTTTAAAGACTAATTTTTATGTAATAATTCGTAATACATAAGAAAGATTGCAATATGAATATTGAAAAGCTCAATATAATCACTTCAAATATATATATATATATATATATAGAGGGAGAGAGAGAGAAGGAGAGCGAGACAGAGAATTTTAAATAAATACATTGACATAGCCGCCTCTAAGGTTATGTTGTTATGTTGAATGATTTTATGTCTGTTTCTGTTTTTTAAATGCATTTCAAATTTCTACTTAACATTTCATTAGCATACCTGAGCTTGAAGCGTCATATCAAACAAGCAAAATTGAGGTTTTAGGGTGTACAACGTAATGAGTTTCTACTCATACATAAACTATTGCATTAAGAACATATCAGCAAAGAACGGATATTTAGAAATGTATCACATTTTATAGTATGACTAAGTTTATTGATATTATTTAGTGGTATTTGCATACTCGTTTACTTATTTTATATTTTTGAAAACGTCAAGCGCTACCAATTATCTATTTACACAGAATTGCAAATTATTTGCAGTTACTTTACTTTAAATATGAATGGGCGTAAGTATGATTATACGTTGTAAAATATTTCTTCTTAAGGCTATAATCGATAACTCCATTTTGGTTTTGTTAATAGTGATGCTATCATTCTACAGTAAAAATTATGTTTTAATGTCTTCCACTTGGTTTAGTGTGAAATGCGAGAACCTTGAAAGCTTGGCTTAAAATAGTCTAACAAATTTGCTTTGTTGATAAATGGCTGCCATTTACGAGTAAATCAAAAGAACCTGTTTTGTGTTCACTAAATAATTCACACAAAGCAATGAATAAAAAAAGAGACACGATAATTTCAAACGATCCCTACGCCAGTTTTTCTCGTAGCAATTTCATTAATTTTTAATTTAGAGCATGGGAATGTCAAAGCGGCATTTCGCCTTAATGAATTTGACTTCAACTGGGAAACCGTCAGTTCTAGGAGGCTGTTTAACAATTTTACCGAAGCCAGAATGTTTAATTTATCTAAGTATTAATTTTCAGAATCATAATGACATCGAAAACACTTTAAAGGACTCATTTCAATTGATAACTATCTGAGGATCAATAGAGTCTGTTGTCATATATTAAAAACACTATAATATTCATATTCATCCAAATGTTAAAAAATTGTGTTTATCTGCTGACAACGATTTTTCCGTTTAAGCTAGTCACATAATCTTAAAGACATTAGGATTTAGGTTTTGTTGATATTGATGGCAAATACAACTCATGCATATAGTGCCAACAAAACGGCTAAATATTATAATTTTGCAGATAGAATCACAGTTGTCGCAGAAACAGTTAGATTGGTAAGAAAGTTTTTGTTACATTAGACCCGACCAGTGGAGACAATTGTAACATAATACAGGGTCAATTGAGACAATAAAAATAGTTCTTTAAGTGAAAGCAAAATACTATATTAAATAAATGTTTCATAATTAAACCAGTTTGTTTAATGACATGTGTTTTCTTAGTTTTCTAAATGATAAATGAGTTTACCATTTTCAATTTGCAGTAATAATTCAAGGGTCACTTGCATCACAGCATAAGCTGTTATAATCATTGCATGTACATTTGACTGACTCTACCCTAATCACAGAGTACACTAGGCTATTTCATAAATCGCATGTGTATATCATGTTGCCACTTGTACATTCATTGTGGGAACACAGTGCCACACATACAACAGCACAGATATTGCGTAATTTCCACGTATATGATTGACTGGTTAAAACATGTTACGATACATGCGTATGGAAAAGTATTGTGACTATATTTTAAAATGCACTTGATTTGTATCCCTCGAGGGAGGCTACGGAAACTTGAAATATATCCAAAATGTGAAATTTTGCTTATCTTAGTCAAAATATCGTAAGTTCCTCATCTTCCATCTTCCCTAATAACAATGCAATTATAACGCAAATTGCATATATATTAACATGACCGGAAGTCTTATGAAAAATCTGATGCAAATAACCAGTCGCAGATCCAATGAAGGGAATGGGGATATGCAATCCCCCTCGCCATCAGCAAAAAACAAGCGAAATTTCTTCATACTTTTAATTTTCTCAGAATTCAGAAGCACTGTTTCATCAAATACTTCTATTCTAAAATGGGCAATTTCCTCCTCCAAGGAGTAAATTATCAAAATTCAATTTCCCATATTTTATAAATTCAGTAAGTGCAAATCATCTGCTTTATGCAAATATATTTAATATGATCAAATTATGGGCGTCGTAATATCATGACATTTACCTTTGCATAATTTCAGATTCAAGCATTTGCTTTGTAAAGCTTCACAGTCAACTTCCTATTTGCAAATATTTTTTTAGAAATTAAATATTTTTTATAAATTTCTACCATATATCTTTCATACTGCTCCTAAAAAAGTTGGATATATTTTGATATGCAAATGCAGACACTTCAATTTTCACACAATTATCACACGAATCACACACAGTTTTGTTTTCCTTCATGCAACCGTCATATAATGATTATACGAGCAGATTCTAAATTCCAGCTGTTCAAATTTCTTATAGAAAAACGCACTCAATGCTTGGCAGTTTACAAAATTTTCACTGTCCATCGTGCCGCCAAGGCTACTATATCAATTTCAAAAGCATGTTATGCTTGTTAGAAATAGCATTGTACACTAAAAAATGAATGGTATGCAAATGTATGTAATGCGTTTTAAAGTATTTTCCATGTTTGCATACAAATGGTAAGAACACATTGCTTTGATCCCCTAAATGACCTTTGCAGTAAATTTAAATAGAAATACAAAGCTTGCACAACCTCTTCACAAGGAAAAGTGGAAAAAATTCAAAAATACTGTACAAAATTAATAAATATTTCATTCTATCTTATGTGCGCTCTTACATACATTATAAAACACATATATTTTTATTATATATAACATGTATGCATTATCAGTTCATACCTCCGGATCAAATTTTTTCTGGGTCCTCCCCTGCAACTAGCAATTATATATAAATCAAAAAACATATATCAAGCAACACCAATCGCAACTGGATTGGATTACATTAGGCTACGGTTAGCGGTTAGACAATGTGATTGGCAACAAGAGCAGCTACAAAATAACTTCACACTGCGAATTATTTCGGGTGTCTAGGGGTGCAATTCTTCCAAAATGTGACAGATCACGCGTGACCAATCACATGGTCCAACTGTAGATTGGAACAATGATTTCTGAATTTAACAAATTTCTTAATCTAGTTTTGTTTTGGAAGATTCAAAACTAACTGTCGGCAAGCCTCTTCAGCGAAATCTACCTCTCCATAGACTATATTTTTAAAATCATGTGCAGTTAGTCAAGCAGTCGACTTATTCATTTGATTTAATTCAGTGTGAGCGCTTATAATAAAACGCCAAATAAAAAATTAAAATGACAGTATATAAAGATTTGGATTCAGTTGAAGTGGCTTACCAATGGTTAATTTTGAATCTACCAAAAAACAAATCCAAAAATCATTGTTTTAAAGTAATCTAATCCAGTGCTGATGAATATTTTTTTTGATTTATATACTTGTTAGTGGTATCAGAATTTTCTCAAGACTTTTCGGTCATGGTAATATACACGAAAATATACATACCGCCATATGCAAATAGGTCTCAATTTTTAACAAAATTGCTTGCGTAAAATACAAAACTAACGTATTTACAGTTAACAATGGCTAACGTATTCTTATTATTCCCAGAAGTATTAGTTCTTTAACCATTTTAACTGACTTAAATATAACTTGGTGATATTGATTGACTCTTCATGAAAAACATAGAAAGATTATGTTTCGAAATTTTACCATAACATGAGCACAAAAATCTGAAATATTGTTGTATAGAGGTATTGACCAAATATTTAATACTCAATTATAGTACTGGAAAAGAGGATAGATGATACCTGAAATGCATATTTGCGACTTTTCACAAATACTTGCAAAAATGATGATACTTTAATTTGCAAGGTTCTTGTGATTAGGTTTTAAATAGTATAGTCCTCCGCAGTGAACAAATTAGAAACAGAAATTTAAGCAGCAATTCTGAGGCGCTTGGCTTTACCATCTACATCCCATCAGCAGTAGTTGAAAGATTTGTGAGTTAAGTAGGTGTAACTTAAGACAAGTTAGTGAAACAAAATCGACAAACTACTGAAAAACTTTTTGTTTGTTTGGTATAACCAAAGTGATTATAGATGTTGATGTGACATTATAAATATATTTGAGATATTTGCTTATTCTGCAGACNCCATGTAGACGAAACATGAGTTAAATTATTGTAGGCTGGTTTACATTAAACGATGTTTTCAAATTATTAATAGATCAACAAAAATACAAACATTTTGACTATAGTCAAAAGACTAACCGTGTGGCACGCCCAAAAATTGAATTTTGCGGTTTACGATTACCGGTAGTCAAATGATGAAATAGAAAGTGTTCTATTTGAAAATGACTATTAGTCAAAAGACTAACCGTGTCGCACCCCCCAAAAGTCAACTTATTATAATTTTGAAAGAATATGGTAATTTTGCTTTTAAATAACTTTGCACTTTCATCTTAAATGTCATTAATAAATAAAATTAAGATCGTGGCCATTAAGATGGCGCAAACAAACAACTTTTCGAAATTGCTGTAGCGCGTTTTAAACCCAATTCCATTGCAATGGAGAGAGAGCTGTTCCAAAGGCTAGTTGATTGCGTAGCTATTTTGAATTTTCTATAAAGAATGCAACCTGCTAATTGGGTTAAATGTTTACATAATTCCTTAAGTAGCGTGCACACCTACAACTTTGCGCACAACTTTTTGGGTAATTATAAAGTTCACAGCAAAAATATTTTGCGTACACACTTACAACTTTGCGCACAACTTTTTAGTTGAATTATATGTATTACCATTTTTATTAATTAAATCTACAGTAAATTACACTACAACCAATACAATGAAGCAGTCTGAAGGAAAAAAACATAGTTTTGAAAGCACCTTATGCAATTTAAATCAGTCATGTAAATAATAATGCGCGGGTAAATTGTTTCTGTCACAATGAATCCAGCTATAGCAACATGCCTAATTGCAGTTTATGTCAATAGAGAACAACAAAATCGTAAGTTCCGCGTTAAGGCTTAAGTTAAGGTTACCTTAATGGCAGTGTGCGACGGGATTAGCTGAACCTTAACTTAGCAATTAACTTAACTTAACTGCAGTGTGCGACGGGGGTAAGAAATCTAAAAAATATGGACCAAAGAATTGATTTTAAAAAGATACATGTATGGTGTGACAAGTTCATTGAAAAGTGAACTGCATTTATCAGATGAAACATGTTTTGCGAATTTTTATAGAATGACTACTGATCATTTCGATTTCCTTTTGAATTGTTTGGGAAGTTACTTGCAAAAGCAACAAAGCTGCCTTAGAGAGGGTACGTTGTGCGAATGCGCCAAACCCTGCATACAAGAATAAATGAATATTACAATTATTGAAACACAGAAAGATTATGGGATGCAAAAGTAAAAAATATTTTAAAAAAATTAATAACACTAATTTTAAAATTGTTATTATAATATAATAATTATATCATCTGTTAATTAATTACAATAATTTTCTTCACTTGTAATGATATTTTTATTAAAGAAAAGTAGTTTGTTACAAAATTTAAATTGTGCACTTCTCAGAAATAGATTATTGAATTAAAAGTTCACAACAAAGTTGGAATCGCGTACACACTTACAACTTTTCTTGTGCGCCTCATTAAATCACGAAAGGTTGCGCGCAAAAGTAGAACCAATTTAACTTCTGAAATTAGGTTGCGCGCAAAGTTGGAATCGCGTACACACTTACAACTTTTCTTGTGCGCCTCATTAAATCACGAAAGGTTGCGCGCAAAAGTAGAACCAATTTAACTTCTGAAATTAGGTTGCGCGCAAAGTTGGAATCGCGTACACACTTACAACTTTTCTTGTGCGCCTCATTAAATCAAGATAGGTTGCGCGCAAAGTTGTAAGTGTGCACGCTACTTTACATATGCGGTTGTTTATGAGTGATCAATTAACTATTCAATACGCGTTCGTGAGGGTAGAGTATGAGGCCTATTTAATACATCACCCGAAATGGTCTCCCGTCACCTACAGTTGAAATGTCATTATAGCGACTCCACTTCTCAGTAAACAATTTCAGTGGTAATCGCGTGAAGTACACGTGGAGAACAACACGAACGTTAGTGGAAATCACGTGGAAGACACTAATTAGTAATTTTTGTAAATGTATATGCAATGCAATTTACGCAGTAACCTCTTTTGACTATTAGTCACAATCACAATATTTGACCATTAGTCAAATTTTTTTACTAATAGACAAAAGAATGCAAAACCGCAATTTTGACTATAGTCAAAAGACTAACCGTGTGGCACCCCCTTTAATGAGAAAACTTAGCTAATTTAGCAGGAGTAGCACAATTAATAGAAGAAATCCGCTTACAAAAATTGTTTAAAAATATGTTTACAAGTCTTATCAAAGCAGACTGAGAGCAGTTACAACTGTTAAATCCATTAATAAATTTAAAAAAAATTACAATGTGCTTTCTACAGTGTGTAATATTCCGATGAATTAAAAAAAAAAGAATAACATTGAACAACATATTCAAAAAATGTATTCGAAGGAGGCTGTAAGCCACCTCTGGAAAGCATTTCCTGATATATTCTGGACGGATTGTCGTCTGCTGCACAAGCAAGTTCTTTATGGTTTGAAGCCTATAAATTCAGAAACATAATATTCTTCAGTTGACAGGTTTTCCAAGCCAATGGATCATTGATCTAGAGCTTCAAGAACACTTTCACTAAGTTCAGTGCTGCACATGGAACATGAATGCCGAAAATCTATTTCTCGCGGAACAATATCAAGCCTAAAAAGATAATAAAAGAAATAAATATTTATAATATGAATTACATAAAATATGCGTCACTTAATACATTTACAATGTATGTATTTATATATGGAAAACCTTACCTAGTACACAGCTGTGCCATATCCAACCGGTGAGTCTCAAAAACTTTTTGACATGAAATGTAAAAACAACCGCCTGCAGTCTGGCGAAAATGCCCAAAATGAGACTCAATATCATCGTTTGAGAAGAAACCAAGTGTAACATAATTATGCCTAAAAGCCTTGTCAGTTGTAAGAAGAGTCTTTGACATTTCCATAAACCCACGTGATGTATGAAATAGAGGGTATGCTGTATCAGTAGTTAAAGAACGAATTCTGCAAGATTTCACAGTCATAAAAAGAGCTAATTTCGCCAGTTCATCTAAAATGTGAAATTTATGGGATTCTAAAGTTGAATCGCGTTTAATGTTTGCAGCAGTAGTGGTCTGAACATTGACAACATTCCACCATTGCAAAATTTGGTGAGGAATAGCTTCGTACCAACTGCGTTGGGTCTCTTACTGATTTCAATATTGCAGGAAAGTGCAGCTATAGTTTTTTCATTAAATGCTTTCAAAACAAGTTTGACATTTTGTCTTTCAATCAAAGAAGGAAAAACCGATTGAAAAGTTAAAGCTTAAAGTCGAACTAACAAGATTACCTCACTTTTGTATAATGAAATTAAATCTGCCCAATCTGCTACAAATACTTCTCCGTCGTGTAAGAATCTAAGCTGCTTAGATTAGAAAACTACTATCAGATTGATTTAAACATTTCTATGTGATTTGTTAAAGTGTTACAGATGGAAGCCTGAGGTACTGTCGAAGTGTTGAGTCGAGAGATCTTGATTTAGTCATCCATTTAAAAGCAATTGAAATTAGTTCTGGAGAATATAATTGGGCGGTGATTCGTTCAATAAGCATTTCAAGGTGCGAGATGATAAAACTTTGTTTAACTGCGTCATCATCATTAATAGGATTTTCACCTTTAACACCACGAATTACTTCATGTAATTGAGACCAGAAACGTATTTCCTAAATTCGCATTCTAAATAATATATATATATATATATATATATATATATATATATAATAAATTCTACAATAACTTACCCAAAGAAAATCCATAGGTAGGCCTACTTTAAAAAGTTTTTTAAATGCAGATACTTTAATGCTTATTGCTGTTTCTGCACAATCCACATTTAGCACAACACTCCAACTAGAAACAGGCATTGACGACAAAGAAGCATCTATAGAATCAGCTATGACAATAATCTTAAAGTCGTGAGACTTGAATATCATCTATGAATTAATTTATTATGAGCATATAAAGAAAATGCTTACGGTTTTTGAACTTTTGTAGCACATCGTTTTTAAAATTGTACCAAAAATTACTCGAAATTGAGTCCATACAGAGAAATTCTTTCAATTGGTCTTGCTTCACATTTCTAACACTGGGAAGAGATTTGTGAGAGTTCCGAATTGGCTCATTTGGAAAAAGAGAGGGAGGAACTATAGGCCTCATATGACCACCTTGTACTTTTCTTGTGATTACGTTATCGGGCCAATGAACTTTGCATACTCCAATATGTCTTTTACTCCTATTGACAACTTTGGGTAAGGCATGTATCCAGCGGTTCCTCATAGAAGTGAAAAAACAGGAATTCTTTCTTTCTGCAATGTATTAATTTTTGAATCAGAATTCGAGCGACATCCACTAACGCAACATTTACGAGGCATAATTCGTTTAAATGTGTGCAAGTGCGGGTAATTCGAGAGGAGTATTAAAATTTTCGCCGCTAGAGGCATTATAACTGGGAGTAATTAATATGAGCATATCAATGCACCAGCCTACAATAAATTTTTTCTTGTTTCGTCTACATGGCCTGTAGATTTTGAACGACTTGATATATATATATATATATATAC
>CABFPE010001541.1:0-29884 GCA_900660155.1 Hofstenia miamia
TCCAGATGTTCGAATTGACGATGGCGGAGAGAAAGGTGAGCCAACACTCGGCAGCGGCAAGATTTCCGCTATATTTGACAGGAGCAGCAGCGCAACACTATCTGCTACTAGATCCCGAAACAAAAACAGATTATACACTATTAATCGGCGATTTTATAGAATACTATGGAAACGAAAGCTTTAAGAACCAATACCGGATAATCCTAAACGGAACGAAGATGAAAAAAACAGACGATATCCGTAATTATATACAACAAGTGGAAAGGCTAGTAACACTCAGTTCAAGGGAGAACCAATATTCGAAGTACGATCTCTTTTCGCACATCTGCAAGGGAATGCCGGATAACATAAGAGCACAGTTCGAAATTAAGTGCGATGTAGATGATAAATTGGAAAGAATGATTAGGAAAGCAGTAGATATACAAGCGACAATTGAAAACAATGCTAGGATAAACGAGAAGGCAGCCTGGCATAGGGAAGCGCCGAGCTGGAGGAACAACCTCAAGCCGAAGAATACGACTAAAACATATGAAGCTGACAAACAAGAGAAGACCATAAAAATAAAGACTAGAGACGGAAAAACGAAGAAGGTTCGTGAGAAAGACATCAAATGTTACAACTGCGGAAAAAAGGGGCACAGGAAAGATGAGTGCCACAAGCAGATAAACATGATCGGAGAAGAACAGGGGTACTTCGAAGAGGAAGATCTGATAGAATCGGAAGGAGAAATAAATGAAGAACCCCAAACGGAAGAGGAATCGGAAAACTAAGTGGAGCGCCGACTCCTGAAAACCGCGCAGCAGTAATGATCATGGCGAATATGGACACAGTAAACACAATGACAATATCAGTTAACGGGATTATGATAAAAGCGACTATTGATACGGGAGCGGCAACTTCGATAATCACAGATGACTGCGCAACTAAGTTAGGATTTCTCAGAGAAGACCTCACCAAGTGTAACAAGAGGCTTATCAATGCATCTGGCGAATATATCGATACTAAAGGAGTATTGGAAGCGGTGCAGTTAAGAGTGGCCAACACCACGTTTGAGCAATCACTAGTGGTAGTAGACACACATAACAACATGCTACCATACGAGATCATTCTGGGAGATGACTTCCTTGTTAAAAACAAATGTGTTATCAACTACGCAGACAGAACGATAAAAGTCAAAGAGGAAGAAATCGAGATTGAAGAAGAACAGGGCGGAGAGAGAAAGATAACGTTTGAACTACAGGAAGACATACATCTGCAACCGCACCAATGGAGAATGTACGAGATTGAAACGGAGGAGGCGATCACAGCTGACGTGATGATTTATGAAAATAAAGGAATAAACACTAAAAGAGTGTCAATGCCGTCAAGCATATGCGCAGTAAAAAACGGAAAAGGCAAGATCCCAATTCTTTAGCCAAAAATTACGAACAAGCAAAGAGAACTACGGATCCACCAAAGTAGAGATGCTAGCACTAGTTGAAAGCATCAGGAAATTCAGACACTTCTTGATTGGAAAAGAGTTCCGAGTACGCACCGACAACAGCGGCCTCGCGTGGTTAAAGAAATTCTCAGGAGACAAATCAGGCATTGTATCTCGATGGATAGAATATCTAAACGAATTTACATTTACAATAGAACATCGGAAGGGTACCCTACACAGCAATGCAGACTTCTGGACATCATTACCAGAATATCAGAGGGACGCAGAAAAGATAGATGGAGAGAAGCAGCAATTTCAGTTCCTACCACACAATCAATACGACGAACTGCCAGAAATCAATGTAGATAAGAAGGGCCAGACGGTGTTACCTATTATAATAAAAGAAGAAATCTCTGAGAAGGAAATCATAGAAAAACAACAGGACGATGTGATTCTTAATGAGATACTAAGGAAGCTAAAAGAACCCCAGACGACTCTGTCAAAACTAACAGCGAGTTACTTCGAACGTTATAAATGGAAAACAAACCAAAATGGGTTACTGTACATTGAGGGACAAAACAATCGAATCGCAATCCCAGAATACTTTAAAAGAGACCTAATAAGGCGGATACACGAAAAAGGTCACTTAGGCATAATACAAACGGAGAAAACATTTAACGGACGATTTATTACAACGGCAGTCAGAAAGGTGATTGAAGACATCATCAATAAATGCACCACGTGTCTGCTGCACAATAGCCAACGATTCCCAATACAGAGAGCACCTCTAGAGAAGATAATCGCCACACAACCGAATGAAATAGTCCACATCGACCTGGAGCAACTCTCGAAAGACAGTGAAGGATACCAATTCCTATTGGTGATGGTGGATAACTTCACAAAATACGCAAGGATGGTCCCAATGAAGAACACAACCGCAGAAACTACAGCCGAAATAGTAATGAAGGAATGGATATTGCGCCTCGGACCAATGGAAACGATCATATCAGATAAAGGACCACAATTTGAGAGTGGTCTATTCCAAGAAATGGTAAAAATGCTGGAAATAGTGAGCGAGAGAACCACAGCATACCACCCACAGGCGAATGGCGCAGTGGAGAGACTAAACAGAACTCTGATAAAACTAATAAGAGTAACAACAACAAGGATCGGTGGAAATAAATGGAGGGAAGTGATCGAAATGATAGAATATTTTTATAATACGTCGGTACATTCGACAACGGGAATCACCCCATTCAAAGCGATGTTTGGTCGAGAAGCAGCAACACCTTTATCAATGCAATACGCCGACTACAATAAGACTTTAAACAATGATTATGTAAATCAATTACGCAAGCAAATCGCAGCAATCCACGAAACAATATGCCACAACACGAAGAAGTCAGCAGTGAGACAGCAGCAAAACTATAATAAAAAAATCTACGGACACGCGCACAAAGTAGGCGACAAAGTCTACGCATTTGCACCAATGAAACTAACTGATACGAATCAGGTCCGAAAACTAAAAACAGTTTGGTCTGGACCACACACAATAACGCAGGAACTGCCTAATAATGAGTACATGCTAGATAACGGTAGATTATTGCACTTTCAAAACTTAAAACGAGCAACGGTAGACATCGAAGAAACGAAGATAGATGAAAGTGCTGAGTTCAAACTAAGCCGAATAAACGGCAAAGAGGTTATGTACGATATGTGTGATTTAGATAGCCTACCAGAGGAAGAATTCGAGGAAGAATTCACAGCGGACATAAGAGATGAACAATTGGAGAGGAGAGTGCAACCCCAGAGGGCTGCAAGAAATAGAACTATATATAACCCTGAAATATGGGATATAGATATAATAACTGCATTTAGGAAATTAGAGAAGGATGCATCAACCTCTCAAGAAGCGGGTGAAGCGCAACAAACCAACCGAAGGAGTCCCGACCACCAACACGAGGAGGCGAGTGCGGAGAAGTTCTCAAACCGGATGTCGATTCGAGGGCAGAAGGGACGAGAACAACGAGAGGGTAAATAAACGACGTAGAGTTAAGAGGCGTCTCAGTAGTACTCAAGGCCGATTCGAGGGCAGAGATACGAATGAACGATTGGCCTCTTCTCAGCTTAACTTTCCTTCCGGGGGATCAGTTCGCCGATTCAAGGGCGATGACACAACCGGAGTTCCAGAGGAAGGTGTGAGTGGTGGAAGAACCGAGGAGATTCGGAAGCGATTCAAGGCTGAAGGTATCTCCACCGGAACCACGGCTGGACAAGTATCGCGGGTCGTAACTGATCGTCGATTCAAGGGCGATTCAGTTGACACCAGCGGTACAAGCTCACAACCTATGGATTGTGAGCCGAGCACCAGCAGATTGCCTTTACGGATGAGGCAAATAGAAATCTCCTCGGAGACAACATCAGAGCGGACAATAAGATCTAAGGAGCGCGAGAAACGAATGTCAAAAATCGACGGAGAAACGTTGCACCCCTATTTTATGGCAACCACAAAAATGCGGCACAATGCGTTCGAGAAACTGTCTCCAGAAACAAAGACATTAATTAGAAAAACGGCCAAAATGGAAGGGAGCATACTGCCAATTTTGCTAGACGCGGACAATCGCCCAAAAGTTAATGTGTTGATCAGCTACCCCCAGGAACTAAATGAAACCATCGATAGGCCGTATATGCGGAGCACAACGCACATGACGTTCAATGAAAATTTTACATTAGAGACAGTGCAAGCGCTCATGGCTTATAAAGAAAACATAGCAAGAATCCCAGAGATAAATCTGGATGAGGAAAACTTAACAATCATACACGTGCTGAGAGAAAAAGAGTACAACAAAAATTTACAGAAAC
This sequence comes from Hofstenia miamia, assembly GCA_900660155.1. Classification (NCBI taxonomy): domain Eukaryota; kingdom Metazoa; phylum Xenacoelomorpha; order Acoela; family Hofsteniidae; genus Hofstenia; species Hofstenia miamia. The sequence goes on from CABFPE010001541.1 coordinate 4,283, forward strand.
AAATCGATCAAACAGTCCGGATGGCAAAGGTACAGCGAACAAGAATAGTTGTTATAGCAATGAAGGAAAACCTTGAAGAATTACCAAGCTTTCTAAAAGACATGGTACTAACAGCGGAAGGTTTCTTCCCATGGCAGAAGAAGGAATTCACAATATCTGAAATAATTCGTTTCGACCTACAAATTGATTATTGGGCAAGTATATATGGTATAATGATAGACCACAGTATAGCCATAGATCTTTTCCAACAGACAAAAACAGCGGAAATGCTAAAACTGAATGAAGGACTGGAGAAGGCCATGACACTATTCATCAAATGTAGCATGACACAACGCCAAGAACACTTAGAAGAAATTAAGAAAGTATGGGCAAACATGAAATTACAAAAGAAAATAGATGAGGCATGGCCCGAAATAAAAATAGAGGCACCAGCACGTAAATATCATAAAACAGTAGAGATGGTACTGGCAGAGATCAACAGAGCTTACGAATTGAATACGAAAAAAGACTTTCGAAATCTGATACTAGAAGAAAAGAACGCGCCGGAGATCAGATATAGAACGTCCGCATGGCTGTTAGCAATATGGCTCACAGAAGACAAGGACCTCAAGTTACCCGTAACAAGAAGCCAAAGGGTGAAACTGACAAAAGTTAAAAAGTTTGAAATCGCGTTATCACCGATAAACACACAAACAAAAAATTGGTTATTAAAAGGACACATTGAAAAAGCTGAATCGCCTAATAAAAGTGAAAAACCAATGCAAACGATGGAGAAGATCATAAGCAGGCTGATAACGAAACATCACCCAACGGGAAGGATATCAATTGTAGAGCTGGCAAACATTACGGGAATATGCCCAAGCGAAATACAGATCTTCGAAGAGCCGATGCGAAAATATATGTGGGGTGCAACCTCGGAAACACGATTAAAACAACTCCCTAATCAACCTTGGATAACAACAAGAAAAATAATCAAACGTAAATTAAGTGACACAAAGGAGACAACACAACTAATCAAAGATAAAAACGTACAAAGAGCGATAGATGAAGATATGAGACGTTACGTAAAAGATAGTCCAAGATGCACGTTCACAAAAATAATTAAGAGAGCCGAGATGCTGAAGAAAGGAGGCATAACGACACCAGTCGAGATATGCGAAATGGCGACAAAGTCACAGCAAGAGATTATTAGGGAAGAGCAACTTCTAACCTCAACGCAACTACTGCTATCCCCACAAACGCAGACAGTAATCGATCGGATAAATATTGAAAAGTGGGGTGATACAAGTCAGGATAGTACGATAGAATGGATTGACACCGATGACGAAAGATTCTTAGTAGAGATAAAAGTCACGAAAGAAAGAAGAGAAATAACAGAACGAAACTATCAAAGAATACGAGAACAACAAACGGTTGCAACGATGAAGCTCATGTTTACAGAAGCATTCACACGCACGGAGTTAGAAGAATTACTGAAACCTTTTAATCAAATCGCACTGGACGTCGAATGCATAACATCAAGAATCGAAATACATGAACGCATAAGATTGAAACTTAGCAAAAGGGGACTAACGCAATCATTTTGGGAGACAATCCCAGAAGCGAAAATGAACTACCCCGCCACTATCGGTTTGGCGACAGCGTCAAACACAACTGGTACATATGAAGAAATAGAGCGATTAGTCGATACGAAAATCCTATTGTGCACGCCGCCTAAAACAATATCTATACCCATGGTACTACCAAGATGGCGATTACCGAAAGAGGTCCGGCCAGCAAAAACGTATCTGCATGAATACAAATCTTATGTAAATTCTCGCAGCAAAGCAATAGAAATGATAAAACGAGAGGATTATAAGAAGACAAAGAAAATATTATTAGACAATGATAACAAAGAGCGCGTCTACATTGAGGGAAACATAACCCCAGATCAACTTTATACGGAAGGAGAAGCGATACATAGTCAACTCCAAGAGCTGAGGAGAGAGATCGAACTGCGACAACCGCGAGCAGTCATATTGTTTTCAGGAGTAAATGATATTGTATGGACTGATTTATGGGAGCAGAACTATCGTTATTACGACGTAACAAAACGTGTGGAAATCGTGACCATGATGCGGATTGGAAAGAACGATCCTGGCGACATTTCGGAACAGGAAGTAATAGAAAATATTAGCTTTTTCTACAAGGACGTGGCAAACACGCGCAGCCTACGAAAAGTTTTTACATTTTTCTACCCAAATACGCAGATGCGAGCAGATCTAGCACACACGTGTAAGGCAGACGCCCAGATGACACTTTTAATAGCATTAAAAGGCATCAGTTTATATAAGAAATATTTTGAAATTTTCTCTCAGAAAATGAATGAGTTGCGACAACTTACACCAATAGCGGAAAACATCAGAGAGTCGAGGTTCTTAAAGTACGCAAACACTGTCACAACAGAACGCGAGGCAGTATTAAAATTGTCTAAGCAAGCAGAATATGCCATGATAACCTGGGAAGAAGCCGAGGCGGAATCACTTATACGAAGAGCGGATACTCTCGTGCATGGGGAGCGACCTGTGCTGTCCATAACGCAAGCTGAGGAGGGCGTGTAGCATCATCCAAAAAGGCAACTAAAGCTGAATAACGTCGAATGATTATTAATTGAAATTAATTGTAAAAATTTAGTTAATTGAACTTTAGTTATTTTTGTAAAATGCAACTAAGATTTAATATTGGTCAAAATAAGAAACTTGTTAGCCGATCAAGAGATAATTGACAAATTAAATTGAGCAAACTAAAGCTTACGTATGAACAGCCATATTGGCAGACGAATCATTTGAATTTTAAAATCGGCAGGTACTTTTTGTAGAAATTTTATAAATAGCTTTGATTCAACCATTATTTTGATGAACAATAAATTCTTCGGAGTTTATTTAACTTTCATTTCTACTTTATCTGGTTTGATTATTTAGTTAAATGTACAGCTAGGCGAGTTGTGTTTAGTAGTGGCTGGAGTCCATCACGGGATCGATTCTCAGGGTCCTTGTGCCAGTCACGAAACCGCACTTAAGTTACGGTTAGGAGTTTTTCGATTCTCGCCTAGTCTGACTATCGATCATTACATGTAATAAATAATCAATGCTTGAAACGACTGGAAGGTCGACACCTAGGGATATTTATATATTATTAAATGTAGGAGACTCGACGATAATTGACCTGATAAATGACTTTGCATGTAGTACTAATAAATGTAGGTGTAAGAAACTGCAGTACAGTTATTTAAATAATTAAGCCGATACTTTTTTATGATAATGGCTAACTTTATTATCATTATGCAGTTAGTGTCAACGCCCGGTTGCTTTATTAAATCAAAACAACAAACACTCTACAAACATTGAGTTTAAGTCAGTTACAACTTTACTTGAGTGCACGCACTAAGCTAACGTAGGGTACACATAACTAATCCCAGTTGAGCTGAGGTGGTGTCGTGGACTCAACCATCGTTGTGGGAGAAGAGGAGCTGTGTTGTGGAGATCGGCTTTGGGCAGTGGCCCACAGAAGAACTAAAGAGGAACCATCTTACCAATTCGTCACCTAAACAGTGATAGTTAATACTTTATTTGATTAACATAACTAGTTAATAATAAAGGATAGTTTGATAGTTCAACAATTGGGTAACACCTCACCTGCGAATTACTTGGCACTCATTAGTAGTAATAAGACACGGCGTAATAAGCTAGGTGGAGGATGTTACAACAGTTTTTGTGAGTCAGCACTCTAGTTAGTTTTCTGACTCTTTGTTGGTAACAGATGTTTCATTCAATTTTTTTTGTTGATCAGATCCTTGTCTTTGTAATAGGGCTCCTCTTCTCTGATTACATTTGTTTGTTTGGTACAATCAGGTTTTTTATGAACTTTTGTACTCAGCTATAGCATTTCACATCTTTTTCTCTTACTTTCTTTGCTTTCCCATCTTTTCCTTTAATCTTAATGATTTTTTCAGGTTTATTTCCACTTTATGCTTTGCTTGGGGGTTATGGGCCTCTCCATATTGTTGCCTCCCTGTGCCATGCAGGTTTCTCATAAATCTGTGCATTGTTTTTTATTGTTGCTTGGATGTCCACTGTTTTTCAGATAATCTTTTCTAATTTATCATCCACATTGCATTTGATTTCAAATTGCGTCCTGATGCTCTCTTGCATTTCTTTACAAATATGTGAAAACAGATCATATATCAAGTATATATTTTTTCTTGAACTTAACATCACCAATCATTTGACCTGTTCAATGTAATTTCATATGTAGTCACTCTTCCACATTTTTGTAGTGTTCAAGATGATTTGATATAGTTTCTTTTTGTGTCTATCTAAAAGCAAATATAAGATATAATGGGAGTCTTGCTGCTGCTGCTTCCTGGCTTACTTTTCTTTTCTGCCATTGTGATTTCAAACATCTGCAACCACTCAAGGAATGTTGGATTGTATCCATCCACCTTTCCATTGAATTTTGGTAGTGTTGCTTTGAATGGTATGGTATCACTGGTTCTATTTGACATTATCATCAAAATTTCATATCTTGGTCTATTATGATTTTTATTGTTCCTTCACCTTGTAGTAGGGTGGTCACTGCCCTCATAATTTAATTTATGAATTTCTGCTTGTCCTCATCCATTTCTTTGTTGAGTTCATCATAGCTTGCTCTTTTGTTTGTCATCACTGGTGGTGCATGTAGCTTGTGTTCTTTTGAACTTCAAAACTTCATTTCATGGGTCTGTATGTTTCCCAAATTTTCTCCTCCATTTAATTGTATTAACCTCAGTTTGTCTCTCAGCTGTTCAAGCTCTTCTGATTGTATGTTGTTGTCTTGTATCAGCTGTCTGTTCTCTCTTTCCAATTGCTGATTTCACGTCAGAGTAGTTTGTTTTGCCCTTCTAATCTTATTTCCATGTCTGCTTTAATTTTGTATGCTTTCACTCTGCTGCTTCATCTGTTGAACTTCTCCATTAATTGTTCTATTTCATTTCTTAGAAGTGTTTCCATCTTCCAGCTTTTTCTTTGCATTTCACACATTTCCCAGAGGCTCATCTCAGGGGGCAACTGTAATAGTTGCAACTCTGTGGCGGGAGATGAATCTGCATCTCCTGAGTATGATGATGTTTGTGTAGCTCTAGTGGTAACCATTCTTGGTGCTGTTTTCTTAGGGCTGCCTCTTTTTCCTTTTGTCATTTTTCAATCTGGTTTGTATTGGCTCTCTTTCTTGGTTACAATTCTAGGTTCTTGTTATCATGCATTATGTTAGGTGTGGTTAAGTCTCTCAACTGACTACCAATTTCTGTTGTGATTATCACAGTTGCTCAAATTTACACTTTTACTTGTAAGTAATGTCTGAATATCAGAGTTGCTTTACTGAATGTTTCTTAGGTACCTCTGTTGGAGGTAGAAGAAATTCTTTGTGTTCTGAGAAGAAACAACTATCTTAACTCAGATACACAAAAAAAAAATTTCCAAATCTGACTTGTCACTAGCTGCATAGTTAATATACATTTAGCCATTAAAAAAATGTATTGGTTTTATTAAACTAGATAAATATAGAGCAGCTACCTCTCCTACAATTAATAACTACTACATGCTCAGTCACATTACCAGCCAAATTATAGTCATTAATTTGGATCTGAAACAATAAAAACATAAATTCCTACATTTTGCTTACTAGCCTTATTTTGAGTTTGTTTATTTTTAATACATGTAGACGTCAGATAAACAAGAACAAAAATTCCAACACCAAACCTAAGTGCACTTTCATGGCTTGGTGCAAAGAACCTTGAATATATCCTATGATGGATCCAAACCACTACTAAACACAATTTTTTTAGCTTGACATTGTAAATAAATAATCAAACCATTATAAGAAATAAGTAGAAAAATTCCAAAGAAATTTCTTTATCAATTTTTACAACTAAATTTAATCTGTTTATAGGAAAAAGTACCTGTTGATTTCAAAATTTGAATGTATTGGAATGGAAGTGACTTTGCCCCCTACATTTAGTCAAGATTGATAGTATCAACAAATACTAATTCATAATAAATGTCTATTTCTTTAAAACTTTAAAACTGTCTCATTGGTAACTTTATAGTAAAAAATTTTAATCTAGAAAAGGAATTAATAAATAACCTATATTTGGCTACCTAGCCTTTTATCAAGTTTATTATTAAATACATGTTTGAATGCAATCAGTAATGAGCAAAATGGGTAATCAGAAAACTGCTAGTTGTACACCTAACTTAAGTGCATTTTGTGAATCAGGGGCAAAGAACCTAGAATCATTCCAGTCATGTTATGCTGACCACTACTCAACACTAAGCATTTAGATTGGCATTGTTAATAATTGAGCAAACCAGATATGAAATTAAAGTAAGATATCCAAAGAAAATACTTCAACAATGTTCCAGTGTTGTAATCCTATTTATATTTAAATCAAATTTAGTACTTCTTGATTTGAAATTTAAATTAACTACACAGTTCTACCTAATGTAACATCCTCTACCAGGCAATGGCATCTGGTTTCTTTGTTATACAATTATAATTAGAACAATGTACTTGTGGTTAGGGATGTAGTAATTTTCTTACTGCTTTACTTCCACATTATTAACTCACTTAAGGTTAATTAACAGGCAATTATAATGAACATTATTTAGGTGAACTAGCTCCACAGCATCGTTTGCAATTGTTGGTAACTTGGCATCTGTCCAAAGCCAATGTCCACATCAAGTGTCACATACTCTTCTATTATTCAGTTGGTTTAGTTCCACTTCTCAGCCCATCAATGTGTACCCTATCCTAGCTTGGTGGATGCTCAAGACAAGACACAATTTGATTTAGACTCTATTTGTTAAGTGTACAATGTAACTGCAACCTGACTTATTACTAGCTGTGTAATTATTATTATATTTAATCATTACTGAAAATTGTAGTGATATCTGCAACCACACAGATTAAACTGCCTCATTGATCTAAATTAAAAGCAAAAGTAATTAACCTCGCCAGTCATTTCCTAAAAATCATTTACTCATTTATTATTTCTTGTGTTAGATTTTATTAGTGAATTTGTATTTATTTTATTTTACTTCTGACGTCATCCCCTTACAAGGTAATATTGAGTATAGGGACGCACCAAAGTATGGGAGCCATATTGTAATAAGTCAGCTTTTGAATTACTAAACGAAATTAAATTAATTTTATTACATATATTTAAATATTACTTTTCCTTGGTAATAGCATATTGTCATTTTTAATAATAATAAGCAATTGCGCTAAAAAACAAGCTGTTTTTGAGTTTGATTGATAATTGAAATTATATCGAAGCTCGATTGCATTTATATTAAGTTTCTGTATCTAATTCTATCAGATCAGAACAGCAACTCAAACCTTTTGCATCAACCAGTTAGTTACTTTTACTTTATTTGTCATTTGAAATAGTTTAATGACCATTGCCTAAAAAGTTAAAGGAGTGGTGGTGCAGACTTAAAGATCTACTTTACAGTACGTAATGCCAAATTAAGATATAAAACAGTAGATAAATAAATATGTTCTTACAAAGAGGAAAAAGAAGAGAAGCTGAAGCTGATGGTGATATGAGAAACAAAAGGGATTAAATGATATTGTTAATAAATGTTTACGACTTATAGTTCATAAAATGGTTGTAAGGCAAATAGAGTTGGCCAGGAACCCTAAGTGCGTTTGAGTTCATAATAAGCAGCTGTGTGGGAGTAACTTTTAGACCTTACGTCTTCTCTGAAATGGTGTTTGGAGTCCACCAAGAGTCAACAGAGAGCAAGACGTTACAAAATGTTGGCTTTAATAAACTAATCAAATATATAGAAGCTTCTTATCCTACATATAATAATCAATACATGCTCAGTTACATTATCAGTCACATTATCATCATCAATTTTGATCAAAAATAATATAATACAAATTTTATATTTGTCTTACTAGGTTTATTCAAGGCTTGGTATTATTAATACATGTATTAAAATGATTGGTAGTCAGCTAAACAAGAATAAAACCCCAAATGCTACCCAAATGCACTTTTATGGCTTGGCGCAAAGAACGTTGAATCTTTCCTATGATGGATCCAAACCACTACTAAACAAAACTTGTTTAGCTTGGCATTGTTAATAAATAATCAAACCATAATAAGAAATAAATAAAAGAATTCTGAAGAAATGACTTTATCAGTTGTTACAACTAATGTAGAGTCACTCAGGGGAATTTCTTGATTAGTATCTTGTTATTTTATATTTGTAATGACGTCATCATTGACATAAATTCTTATTTTAGTCTTAGTTTGTGAAGACAAGTTAATGTCTCCTCAAAATGGTGCTACATGTATTGCTCAAATTTAATTTGGGAAGGAATTCATGATGTGATTATCATAGGTTTTTTTTAGTTGTAAACAAAGACAGGTATTAATTCATATTGTATAAATTGAGAAACCATGTTGAGAATGGTTAATAGATTTTATCTATCTTCAACTACACTACTGTTACCATTTATTTTTGTTTAATTACTTTTTTGATATGCAAATAACTGCATAAGTAAAGGCAACAATTTGGGAGTACTTTACCTGAGTATTGGCTCAACATGTAGCATCTAGAGACATCATCTATCCCAAATTGTGGACGTCTTAGGTTATGTATATGGCTATGTATATGGAAATAATTAACCTTCCATTCTATTGCAACAAGTGCATGCACCATAAATGATACACTTTGATGATAACATACCTATTGTTAGCATGAATGCATGATAATTACATGCTAATATTTAGTGAGATGAGCAACAATAATGCAAATGAGATATTTATATTTGTAGCTGAGATAGATAATAAAACGTGAGACAATTATGGTAGAACTGTTCAGGCATTCTAAGCACTTTTCTTTATAGATATTGCTTTCGCTGGAACCTTATGAATTGGTCATCTTGGATGAATTACCAATGTTAGTTCTAATAAATTCTCTATGCTAATTTACTGGAACTGGGCTGTTATAATAAGTTCACTACTACAACCTTTTGCCATGACAAATAGTTCTATAGTGTAATTAAAGTAGAGACCACGATTCTACACTAAATTTAATCTATTTATAGCTAACTTGAAAAAGTACCTGTTGATTTCAAAATTTGAATCTATTGTCTGCCTATATGGCTAAAAATAATGGAAGTGACTTTGCCCCCTACATTTAGTCAAGACAGATGGTATCAACAAATACTAGTTCATAATCAATTTCACTGATACTTCTTGATTGCAATATACAAACTAATTGAATATGCTAATAAATTTCATAGAATGTTCTTAAGCACATTCAAATTTTTTATTTGCTTTTCTTTCTTAGCAGCTTTAATTATTTGGAAGATGCTACACTAGTTGGCTCAAAATAATGAGAAGCGATTTCGCCCTCAGTTGTTTTGTCAAAATCAATTAATCAACAAGCACTTTGCTTTTTTAATTTTGTATTTTGATTTTACAAATTTTAATGAGCACAATTCATCATTTAATTGTTTCTCTATTTTTTAATCTTTTTCTTCTTTCTTCTTTATTCTATCTTCATTTCAGCAGATTATCTGATGGATTATGCAATATAAATATAATGATAATATATGTTAAAATTTTTTGCTATTTTGCTATGTATTTCATTTATATTATGATATTTTCTAAGGTATATTCTCAGATGAAAGTACTATTGTATTCAATTATCAAAGGCCTACCCAGTATTAGGTTTTGGGGATGTTATTGTAGAATCATGTCAATCCACTGTTAGTGTGTCACTTGTAGAAAAACTATTACTTTTCTTAGTTAAACTATTATGCGGAGTTGGCACTTTTCCAATTATCTCCTTTACAATAAGTGTTCGGTTTGTTAACTTAAATTAATATGTAGGAGCCCTTTTAGCTACTTAGCTAACTCCAACTTACTTAGATAAAACAGAGATAATGGAAAACAGGATCGACACTCGAAGGTAGACATGCATATCCAGGAACACATATACCAGCTGCATCTTACAAATGGAGCCGCTATTGTGAGGTAGAAACCAATGAAGGAACTGTTGTGTGAATAGCGAACTCAGTGTGATGGGATTTGCAACTACTTAAGAATTTAGTGCATTGATTGTTTTTGTTATTATGAATTTGTGTAAGAAAAAAAGTAATGCAACCTGGATGCTTGACTAGCTTATTATGAAGCCTTACATGTAATAACCCTACATATATAGAAATAAATAATAGCCCTTGATACATGTAAACAATCAATGCCGCCTGCAGAAAAATATAAACAGAAGTCGGCCAGAGGTCTACCATACGAAACAATGAGCAACTTGCTGTGACTATTAAATAAGCTATATGTAATAGAATATAAAGATACAATCTAAATAACCATCTAAATGTAAATACTATTAAATCACCAATCATCATGTAATGTAATAAATAACTGAAGTTCATCAATGAGAGAGTTAACATGTAAAACCTAATAGCTGCAATCATAATAACAGGCAAGCAATGATGAGTAGGAAAGCTATAATGATAAAAAACTCCTACACCTATCTGTAACCTGAGAGCACACAAGGTAACTACAGCTGTCGCCCTCCCCACTGTGGAATAGCTATAAGGAGGCTGCTCCAGCATACCTTTAACTGGATGTGGGAACCACCATACAATTACCCTAGCTCGTAAACGTTTAGCTTTCCATCAGAATATAAAATAACCTGACCAGAGAAAATAAATCCAACATAGATTTGCTCATCATTAATTACATCACTTCAAGTATATTTATAGCACTTGGTAATAAACAACTAAATACTCGACTAGTACCTGTTAATCATTCTTGTTTACAGTTTTTCCCTCATTTAATATTTCTGCTATGACTACGCAACGTCAGTATTAATTCAACTATGCTGTTTGACCATCTGTCATTTTGTCAAAATACTTTCGAGCATAATTTTAAATATAATTGCACAAAATGTTTACAAAATGAAATAATCAATCCTATCATGCTTTTACATTTTAATCATTATAATCATTATAAATATTTTTAGTCTTTGTTTCATTCATCCTTTCCTCTCATCTTGACCACACATGATAGTTTTGATGGATTATGTCACACTCCCCCTCCAGCATAACTAATTAAGGGTGACCACTTGTTCTCTGTGTACCATTTCTGCTGCCTTCTTGATTATCTCATTTGCTTCTTTCATCTCCCAGCTAGTCTTTTCATGTGACTCTTCCTTAGTGATTTTAACACAATGTCTTTCTCTGTAGTTAACATCTTTTTGTGTCTTAAAAACGACGGGTTCCTCCGAGATTTCGCTATTGTGCACATGCTGCGTAGCTCGTTCAATTTCTCATTGAATATTTCATAATGTTTCCTGTAGAGTTTCATTCCTTTTATCACTATCATTAGCGTCATAATTTCATCAATTCTACTTGTATGTGCTAGATCTGGGTGAATTGTAGTGTTTGGATAGAAGAATTTGTATGTTGATCTTAACAATTTCGATATTGATGCTTCGTCATAGAATGCACTTATATTTTCTAAAACCTCTTCTTCACTGATGTTTTCTGGTTCATTTTTCCCCAGTCTTACCATGGTAATGATTTCCACTCTTCACATTATGTCATAATACCAATATTGTGAGCTCCAGAGTTCTCCCCATACGATGTCATTGATTCCTGAGAACAATATTAATGTTTCTGTGGATCTTTTTTCAATTTCGTTGTGGACTTTCTTAATCTGCTTACATATTGGTTCTCCTTCCACTGCAATTTGATTTTGAGGTTCCAGTAGTTCATCAATTTCTTGTCTTGTAAACACTTCAGTGCACAGTACTTTAATTAATGATTTGGTCTCATGTTCATAAACCTCGCTGAATATTCTCTGTACTATGTTGTTTTCCGTTCTCTTCAGACCGTAATTTCTACCAATAACCTCTCATCATCAGTATCGAAACCATGAGAGCTCACTGGGTTCTTGTTTGCCACATTTTTCTAAGTTAACTTTATCAATCATTTCTTGGGTGTTTGGTGTCAGAGCAGTATCAGTAGATTGCAACAGCTTTTCTTCCATTAGCATCTCCTCCTTTCTTTTGCTCACCATTTTGATGATTTCAATAGGACAATTTTTTCCTTCTTTTCGCATTGTCTCAGATCTCTTAATAATTTTGGTGTATGCAAACTGGGGATAGTTCTTCAAATATTTTCTTATTTCTTTTGTGATCAACTCATGCACTCTTTTTTCTTTCACCGCTTTTATTGTTTGTAGCATTTCTGCATGCTCCCCTCTTATTAGGTTGCATGTAGTGAGCCATGGTTGACATTTGAGTGCTCTCAGTTTTGTGTTAGAAGTTGCACCCCACATGTACTTTTTGGTTTCATCTGTTAGTATTTCAACTTTGCTTGGACAAATACCTGTCTTGTTTGCTAGCTCTATTACACTAGGTCTTCCCAATGTGTGCTGTTGCATTAATAGTTTCGTGAAGTGTTTTTCGAATCTCTGTTGTACTTTCTTTGTGGGGGATAGTGGTAATATCTCAACATTTTGCAGCAACCATTGTTTGATGTTTGTGCGAATTGGTGCCACAGCTATTTCATATTTCTTCTGTTGAGCTATTTGTCATTGCTCCTTCCTCATCATAGACAGTACTATTTTGTCATTATTTGTTAGTGCAATTGCTAGTATCCATATTGCTGTTCTCACTCTAATTTCTGGTGCATTGATCTCTTCAAACATTTGCATCTTAAAATTCCGCTTGGCGTCCATTTCATATGCCCGTCTAACTTCATATAATATAGCTTCTGTGCTTTTGTGGTATTTCTTTGTTGGCGATCTTATGTTGATCATCAGCCATTCTTCATGGGTTGGTTTATTGTAGAATCATGCCAACTCAACATGAGGGTGTTATTTAGAGAAAGCTATTACTTTTCTTAGATTAACCACGAATCTGAGTTGACACTTTTCCGTTTTCTCTCCTTTGTAACAAGTGTGCGGTTTATTAAACTAATTTAATATGCAAGAGCCTTTGTAGCTACTTAATTAACTCAACTTATTTAGGTACAGCAGAGAACTTGGAAGACAGGATCGACACTCAATAGTAGACGTGCAACTCCAGGAACGCACTCGCCAGCTGCATCTTACCAATGGAACTGTTGATGTGAGATAGAGAACAATACTGGAATGGCATTGTGAATAGCGAACTCAGTGTAAATGGAATGGCAACTACTTAGTAATTTAGTGCATTGATTGTTTTTGTTATTACGAACTAGTGCAATAAACGAAGTGGTGCAACCGTTCGGCTGTAATAGCTTATTATGAGTCCCTACATTTAATAACCCTACATATAGATAAATAAATAATAGCCCTTTATACATGTAAACAATCAATGCCGCCAGCAAGAAATAAGAACTGTAAGTCGGCCGAAGGTCTCCCTTATATAACATTGAGCAACATGTAACAACTATTAGAGTTACTATATGTAATAAGATATAAAGATACAATCGTAATAAACATATAAGTGTGACCACTGTGAAATCATCAATCATCCTGGAACATAGTAAAGATAGTAACAAATAACTGGAGTTCATCAATAATATAATCAACATGTAAGACTCGTAGGTCGCGATAACTCTATCAGACAAGCAACGACAATTAGGAAAGCTATAACGGCAAAAACTCCTATACCTATCTGTAACCTTAGAGTACAGTGTTAACTGGGGGTGGGGAACCACCATACAATCACCCTAGTTCGTATACGTTTAGCTTTCCATTTAAATATACAAAATGACCTGACAATAGAAAACGAATCCAAAGTAGATTTGCTCATCAATAATTACATCTGATTCATTATATTTATAGCACTTTGGTGATAAACAACTAAATACTCGACAAGTACCTGTTAATCTTTCTTGTTGACAGTTTTTCCCTCGCTTTAATATTTCTGCTAATTTTACGCAACGTCAGCTTTAATTCGACTATGCTGTTTGACCATCTTTTGTTTTGTCAAATACCGTCGAGTATAATTTTAGATAATATTGCACAAAACATTTACAAAGTGAAAATAATCAATCCTATCATGATTTACAATTTAATCATTATAATCAATAATAAATTTAGTCTTTGTTTCCTTATCCTTTTCCTCTCATCTTGACCAATCATGATAGAATGATGGATTATGTCACACTCCCCCTCCAGCATAGCTAATTAAGGATGACCACTCTCTCTCCATGTACCATCTCGGCCGCCTTTTTGATTATCTCACTGGCTTCTTTCATTTCCCACGTAACGTTTTCGTACGCCTCATCTTTCGTAATTTTTAACACGACATCTTTCTCTGTTGTTAGCATCTTCTTGTGTCTTAGGAACGACGGGTTCTTTAGAGATTTAGCTATCGTACACATACTCCGTAATTCGTTTAACTTTTCGTTGAATATCTCGTAGTGTTTTCTGTAGAGTTTCATGCCCTTTATGGCTATCATCAATGTCATAATCGCGTCAATTCTACTGGTGTGCGCCAAATCTGGATGAATCGTCGTATTAGGGTAGAAGAATTCATACGTTGATCGTAATGACTTTGAAATCGACGCTTCGTCATAGAATGCACTTATGTTTTCCAGTACTTCTTCCTCGGTGATGTTTTCCGGTTCATTCTTTCCTAATCTGACCATAGTGATAATTTCCACTCTCCTCATTACGTCGTAGTATCGATATTGTGAACTCCAAAGTTCTCCCCACACAATGTCGTTGATCCCAGAGAATAATATCACAGTTTGTGTCGACCTTTTTTCGATTTCTGCTCAGACCTTCTTGATTTGTCTGCATATTGGTTATCATTCTCTATAGAGGTCGTAGGGTGTGACTTGCTTTTCTATAAAGACTCTTTCTTTATTGTCATTCTTTAACAAAATCTCTTTTGACTTCTTGTAACGATCGTCATTGACAATTCTTTCAGCTGCTTGTCTGCTATTGACGTATGTATTTTCCTCGTGCCACATTGCTTTAATGGCTCTTTTGTCCTTTAGTCTCCAAGTTGGTAGCAGCATTGGTATGAAGATAGTCGGTGGTGGCGCGCATTTTAATATCGTTGTCAATGTTTTCTCTTCTATCGCCTCATATGTGCCTTGCATTTCTGCTGTTGTGGCCATGCCGAATGTCGCGGGATAATTGTTTTTCGACTTTTTAATATTTTCCCAGAAAGTATCTGTTAGACCATTCTTCATCAAATTCTGGGCAGTCTCAGGCTTTATTATCGTTTTCAATGTAATACATTCTATGTCCACTGCAATCTGGTTTTGTGGCTCCAATAGTTCATCTATCTCTTGTCTAGTAAATGCTTCGGTACAGAGAACTTTAATTAACGATTTAGTTTCTCTTTCGTACACTTCTCCAAATATTCTTTGTACAATATTGTTTGTTCTTTCTCGTCGCACCGTGATTTCTACTAGTAGTCTCTCGTCATCAGTGTCGACCCATGATAGTTCACTGGGCTCCTGTTCGCCCCACTTCTCGATATTAACTTTATTGATTACTCGTTGTGTATTCGGAGTTAAAGCTATGTCGGTAGACTGTAAGAGTTTTTCTTCCAGTAACATTTCTTCTTTACTTTTACTCACCATTTCAATAATTTCGATGGGGCAATTTTTTCCTTCTTTCCTCATGGTTTCTGAGCGTTTGATGATTTTGGTATAAGCACACTGCGGATAATTTTTCAGATATTTTCTTATCTCTTTTGTGATCACCTCATGAATTTTCTTTTCTTCTACCATTTTTATCGTCTGCACCGTTTCCGCATGCTCTCTTCTAATCAAATTCCTAGTCGTTAGCCACGGTTGGTTTTTAAGCGCTCTTAGTTTCGTGTTAGAGGTTGCGCCCCACATATATTTCTTTGTTTCATCCGTTAAAATATCGATCTCACTCGGGCAGATCCCTGTTTTATTTGCTAGTTCTATTATGCTGGGTCTTCCCAATGTATGTTGCTGTACCAACAATCTTGTGAAATGTTTCTCAAATCTTTGTTGTACTTTTTTCGTCGGAGACATCGGTAAAATCTCTACTTTCTGCAACAACCACAGTTTAATGTTCGTCGGAATCTGCGCCAGAGCGATCATTATTACCCAAATGGCTGTTCTGTCTCTGATCTCTGGCGCATTAATTTCTTCAAACATTTGTGTTTTAAAGTTCCTCTTAGCTTCCATCTCATACGCTCTTCTGATCTCGTATAACGTGGCCTCAGTACTTTTATGATACTTTTTCGTGGGCGATCTTATGTCTATCATTGGCCACTCTTCATGCGTAGGCTTTTCTGCTTTAATCTCCGACCATACTGTCGCTATCCTTTCCAAATGCTCAGGTGTTTGGTTCATACTGCACTTTAGAAACAAATTTCCAGTCTCTTCCAAATTTTCGTTTATCCCCAGCAGTTCCATAGTACGTGTTTGATAGTACATGTCGATAGCGATTTTAGGTTCCACCATGATTCTCTCCGCTGGGGCTATTTCATTAATTTGTAAGTCCATTTTTATCAGTTCCGATATTCTTCTTGTACCATTATCCACTGTGAACAAATTATCTAATCTGATTTCCAATTCTTTTATACAGTCCGGTAATTCTTCTGATTTCTGTGTTACGATTAGTATTACCCTCGTCTTCTGTTTCTTAGCTATTTTGAGTGTTTCTTCGATATTAGTTTGAAGTCTTTTTGATTCTATTTCAGCGTCTTTTACAAAATAGACTATCGTCAGATGGTTCTTATCGAGGTTTACTTGTTCACACTCGTTTACAATTTTGTCTTTATTCTTTACTAATTTCTGGACGTCTTTCATTGTGAACTGTTCATCAAACGTGATATGGACTGTACTTTTGAAGTATGATCTGTTGAATTGTTCCTTCATATCTTCCTTATATGCTATTATCGTATTGCAAGTTGGACGATTTTTCTTATCAATAACTATTGGGATCGCATAACTTTCATTCTCTTTGGTGGAAGTGCTGTTTTGTATTAGCTGCTTAGTTTCTGGCGATAGATTGTCGTAAGAATTATATCTCATCTTTCTGTTTGCTATGAAATAAGGATGTATTCTATCTCGTCCTATTTTTGTCATGCGGCTCTCTCTCTCTTCCGATCGTGACGATTTTGTAGTTGTTGACGTTTGTCTGTACGAAAAAATTCCTGAGCTCATTGTTGTGGGGATTGAACTCGTTGATGGTATCTGCGAAGTATCCATATCAGAGTCATCACTTATGGGTTGTGTATCCCAACTTCCCATAGCTACTGAAGTTATTTCCTCGCCGCCCTTTAAATGGCTTTGAGTACTCGTGGATGCTGTTTCCTCGCCGCCCTTTATTTGGCTTTGAGTACTTGTAGATGTTGAAGGGGAGTGTGCATAATTCGGTGTTTCCAACCTCACGCCCTTTAATTGGCGATCAGTATCTTGTTGATGGCCCTCATTTATCCGCCTGCCCGTTAATTGACATTTGGTAGAGGGTGATTTTTCTTTTATTGTCTCCATCCTCATACCCTTTATTCGGTAATCAGATTGAGGAGACCTCCTCCTTATTCTTCGTCGTTTGTTGGTAGGTGTCATCTGCTCCGTCGTCATACCCTTTAATTGGTAATCGGACTGTGGAGCTCTTCTTCTAACTCTGCGTCGCTTGTTGCTGGGTGGAGAATTCTCCATCGTCATGCCCTTTATTTGGCAATCGGATTGCGGAGATCTAGTTATGTTAGTGGAGCTCGCTGATGTTCCCTCTATCCTCACGCCCTTTATTTGACAATCGGTCTGTGGGGTTCTCCTTCTTCTCACTCTCCTCGATTTCATTGGTGATCGTTCCGTTCGTTTCATGTTTCCTAAATTCAGTTACTAAATTAATATCCCATATTTCTGGGTCATATTTTAATTTATTTTTTGCTGCCCTCTGGGGCATTATTCTTCTTTCAACTTCAGGTTCCTCTTTCTCAGGTCTATATTCGTCTTGAAATTCTTCTTCATGCACACTGTCCAGATCGTCCATTTCGGCATATGTACCATCATCAACCTGTACAATTTTAAACTCTGCGTTTTTGTCAAGGGTTACTTGCTCTATGTTTACTGTTGCACTTTTTAAATTCTGAAAATGTAATACTCGTCCGTCATTCAATTTATAGTTATTATTGGGTAGTGTTTGTATTACCGTGAATGGCCCTGACCACTGTGTTTTAAGTTTCCTTACTTGGTTCACGTCTTGTGTTCTCATTAGAGTGTATGCGTAAACTTTGTCCCCTACCCTGTGTGGTTCGCCATATATCTTTTTGTTGAAATTTCTCTCTTGCCTTATCGCTGACTTCTTTATATTATGGCACATAGCTTCGTGGATTCCTGTTATCTGGTCTTTCAATCTTCTTATGTAATCGTGATCCGGCTTCTCGGAGTATGCATGGTATTGCATTGACATCGGTGTTGCTGCTTCTCTTCCATACATGGCCTTATATGGGGTTATCCCCGTCGTGGTATGTACAGATGTATTGTAGAAATATTCAACTATTTCTAATACTTCTCTCCAATCTCTTCCTCCAATTCTCGACGTTAACACTCTTATTAATTTTATCATTGTTCTGTTTAATCTTTCCACCGCTCCGTTGGCCTGTGGATGATATGCGGTTGTCTTCTCTGTTAGTATCTCCATTAGTTTGGTCATTTCTTCAAACAATTTACTCTCGAATTGAACGCCCCTATCAGATATTATTGTTTGCATTGGTCCAAATTTTAAGATCCACTCTTTTATTATTTTGTCTGCTACTACTTTTGCGGTTGTTGAATCTAGCGGTATCATTTGAGCGTATTTTGTGAAGTTATCCACTAATACTAATATATACTGATAACCTTCATCGTCTTGAGACAATTTTTCCAAATCCACATGAACGATTTCATTAGGTGCCGTTGCCATGATTTTTTCAAGCGGTGCTACTTGTATTGGAAAGTGACTCTTGTTATTTATAAGACATGTATTGCATTTATTAATCACATCTTCCACTGTCCTTCGAATGCTTGTAGTTATAAATCGAGCGTTAAAGGTGTTTTCCGTTTGTATTATACCCAAGTGTCCATTTTCATGTATCTTCCTAACTAATTCCCTTTTGTAATATTCAGGGATCGCTATTCTTAGCGTCTTTCCTTCTATATACAAAAGTCCATTTCTATTTAATTTCCACTTGTATCGCTGAAAATAACTCTTAGCTTCTCTCGCCAGTGTCCAGTCATCATTGTTCATCTTGTCTCTTATATCTTTAAGTATCAAATCACTTTTTTGTTTTTCGATTATATCTCTTTCGGATATCTCTTCCTTAATTGTTATTGGCATTATCGCATTTCCTTTCTTGTCCGTATTGATTTCGGGTAGTTCTACATATTCATTATGTGACATAAAGTGAAACTTTTTCTTTTCACCATCCACCTTTTCTATATCTCTTTGATATTCGGGTAACGCTGTCCAGAAGTCTGCGTTTTTATGTAGCGTTCCTTTCCGATGTTCTATGTTAAATTTGAACTCATTTAAATATTCGATCCATCGCGATACAATTGACGACTTATCGCCTGAAAACTTTTTAAGCCACGCCAGCCCACTGTTATCAGTTCTCACTTTAAATGTTTGTCCTATTAAAAAGTACCGAAATTTCTTTATACTTTCGACCAATGCTAACATCTCCAGTTTCATTGATCCATAATTTTCTTCACTTTGTTTTAACTTTCAACTAAAAAACTGTATCGGCACTTCCTTGCCGTCTTTGATTTGGCCCAAGCATGCCCCTTTGGCAATCGAGAATAAACTCTTTATCATAGTCTGGCGTATTTAATGATGGCATTTTGCTTAACTCATTTTTTATGTTATCTAACTGTTCTTGTTCTCTCCACGTCCATTCGAAGACTTTATTCTTCTTTAACAGTTCTGTCATTCTGCTGGTTTTATGCGCCACATTCGATATAAAAGAACCATAGTAGTTAATAAAACCCATAATTCTCTGTAAATCCTTTTTCGTTTTCGGGCTGTTAATATTCTGAATCATGTCTCTGGCATTGTTCTTCATCCGTATTTCTCCTTTCCGGATCTGCCTCCCCAAAAATACGACTTGTTCCTTTAAAATTTCACACTTATTTCCATTTACCCGTAAACCTGCTTTATACAGGATGTTCAGCGTTCTATCCAGCTTTTCAAAATGTTCTTCGATTGTTTCACTTGCTATAAGGATGTCGTCTATATACGCACTTATCCCTTTTTCGACTTGTCTGTTATTCTGTTTTAAAACTTTTGTCACATATCTCTGGAATGTAGCCGGTGCATTACATAATCCGAAGGCCATGTACATCCATTCAAATAGTCCATACGGCGTTATAAATGCTGTCTTTTCAATATCCGAAGGTTCCATTGGCACTTGCCAGTACGCTTTGCAAAGATCTATGCATGTGTAGTACTTGTTTTTACTGGCTTCATATATAATGTCTTCTATTCTTGGGAGTGGATATGCGTCCTTTTTTGTTATGTCGTTCAGTTTCCGGAAGTCTATGCAAAGTCTGTATTTCTCACCTTGTTTTACGAACACCGTGGGCGCAGCGTAAGGACTTTCACTTGGCCTAATTATCTTATTGTCAATGAGTTCATTTAATATCGTATTATAATGTTCTTTTAAATGTTCAGGAACTCTTCTGCATGGCAATCTTATTGGCTCTTCCGATGTGGTTATGATTTTGTGCATTTCTCCAACCGCTTTCCCCACACTTATTTCTCCATAATTAAAAATTTTTGCATGTCTTTTAAGTATTGATATCAATTGTTCCCTTTGTTCTGCGCTTAGGTGCTGATATTCCTCTTCTATTACTTCCGGTATTTGGTACTCTTTGTTTTCTTCCTGAATGAAATTGATCACTTTATCCACCATTTTTTTCTCGGCTCTTACTTTTTTTCCTTTCAATTTTAACATATCCCTCTTTATATTGACTGTATGATTAGTTGGGTTTAACATTGGTATTACTCCTTTGCCATTTTTTACCACACACAAACTTGATGGTATGGAAATCTTCTTCGTATTTATGCATCTCTGATCATAAATCATGACTTCAGACGTAACCTCATTTTCTGTTTCTATTTGGCACATCTTCCAATTATTAGGTAGAATTTTCTCGTTTTGTGTTAACTGAAATTCTATAGTTTCTGTCTCTTGGTCTTCTCCATACGTTGTTAATGTTTCCTCTTGAACAGATATGGTTCTATTTGTGTAGTCAATGATACATTTGTTATCCATCAAAAAATCATTTCCTAATATTACTTCATAAGGAAGCGCATTTTTTTCGGTATCTATTACTGTAAATGTTTGCGAAAACGTATTGTTAGCGATTCTCATCAGTACTTCCAATATTTTTCCTTTTGTATTGATATAATGTCCTGAAGCATTGAGTAATCTGCTATTTTCTTTTTCTAACTTTTTATTATCAATTCCTATCTTTGCCGCACATTCATCGGTGATAATGGATATTACCGCTCCCGTATCTATGGTTGCTTTAACCATCACTCCATTTATTACGACCGTGATCGTGTTAGTCTTAATCAGGTCTGTTACAATCAACACGGGTGCACGTTTTACTGGAGGCGGCGCTCCCTCTAATTTAAAGTATTGTCTTTTACTTCTTCTTCTTGTTCCAACTCATCTTCATCTTCCAATAAGTCTTCTTCTTCAAAGTAAGCCTCCTCCTCTTCTATGAAATTAATCTGGCGTTTACAAAATTTCTTTGTATGTCATTTTTTCCCACATGTTTGGCATTTCAAGTCTTTTCGGTTTATACGTTTTACTGTACCGTCTTTCAATTTTATTTTGATAATTTCCTCCTTTAGTTTTCCCTCATCATCCTTTTTGGTTTTGTTTATACATTTACCTATTGTCGGTATCGTTTTCGTTGTTGATGATTTTTCATTGATTCGCGCATTATTTTCCATCATTACCTGGATTCCCAAGCCCTTCCTTATCATCCTCTCTAGTGAGTCATCCGCATCGCATTTAATTTCAAATTGTTGCCGGATCAGTTCTGGTAGTCCTTTACAAATATGCGAGAATAGATCATATTTAGAATACGTGCTCTCTCTTGAGCTAAGTTTCAATAACCTCTCTACTTGTGACATGTAATTTCATAAATCCTCTCACTTGTTCATCTTTAAGCTATTTAACAACATTCGATATTGGCTTTTAAAGCTTTCGTCGTCGTAATATCGTTGATATTCTCCAATTAATTTTTTGTAGTTCGATTTAGTCTCTAAATCCAACACTAGGTAATGCTGGTAAGCTGCACCTCCTAGATATAGAGGAAACCGCACCGCCGCCTGTTTTGTATAACTTTCCTCTCCTTCATGCTCATCTCGAACATCTGAATCCACTCTTTAAAAGTGGGGGAATAGCTATCAACTCTCCCCGTAAATTTCGGAAGTATTGCTTTGCATGCCGGTGTTTCACTATCTTCCTCTTCCTATAATATTGTTTCCTCATATATCGGCTTTGTGTCTGTTGTGGTTTTACATTTCTCTTTTACTTGTTTTGTTATATTGACGACCAGTTTTTCAACGAACTCGTCCTCTGTTTGACAATTTCTATATATTTCGGACTGTGCTTCTTCTCCAGGTACACTTTCGCTTAATTTCTCTGGTTCTTGTACTACTATATTTTTTATCACTTTGACACTATTTTCTTTTTCTTTTTCTGTTTCATCATTTGTTAGAGTTGTCAATCGAATTTTGTCTTTTAACTCGTCTATTTGCAGCTGCTTTAGAATATTGTCTTCTCTCAAATTCACGTTCTCTTCATGCATTTGAGTGATCATCTGCTTTAGATTTTCACTCTCCATTTTTATTTCCTTATTCGCTTCTATTAGTTTTTCGATTTGTTTTTGGAAGACATTCCTCTGCTCTGTTAATCTAGAGCTAGTGTCCTGCGTGATTTCTTCGATACGTTTGTCTTTATCAGCATTCGCTAATTCTATTTCAAACATTCTTTGAGTTAGATTCTCTATTTGTAGCATTAGTTCATGCCGTTCGTTATTATTATCCTGTATTACTTTTCTTAATTCGGTAATCGACATTGCTGTACCTTCGTCTTCTTGCAATGCCATCTCTGTTGGGGAATTTTGACTTTCAGGGGATGTGTTAACAACCGCCGGGGTTGTTTGGTTTTGGGGTGTCCTTTGAGTTTTAGCTTTAGTTCTTTGCTTTTTTCTTGAATTCACCATTTTAATAATTACTAGAGGCAATTGTATTTGGGTCCCTTACCAGTATTTGTACTCCTGGTTCTAATCGTCTTTTTGCTTGTTTTCCTCTTCATTCTTGAGCGAGAAGAAACAACTATCTTAACCCACTCGTAAGTTCGTAGTAGAATTCTTGTTCGTAAGTCTCCATACACTTTCGTTAACTCTTACGCCATCTGTTTTCTCTTCTTAGTGCACGTTCTTTGAGCGCCTGTCGCGGTTGCCATGTAGAATCATGCTAACTCAACATGAGGGTGTTATTTAGAGAAAGCTGTTACTTTTCTTAGATTAACCACGAATCTGAGTTGACACTTTTCCGTTCTCTCTCCTTTGTAATAAGTGTGCTGTTTATTAAACTAATTTAATATGCAAGAGCCTTTGTAGCTACTTAATTAACTCAACTTATTTAGGTAAAGCAGAGAGCTTGGAAGACAGGATCGACACTCAATAGTAGACGTGCGACTCCAGGAACGCACTCGCTAGCTGCATCTTACCAATGGAACTGTTGATGTGAGATAGAGAGCAATACTGGAATGGCATTGTGAATAGCGAACTCAGTGTAAATGGAATGGCAACTACTTAGTAATTTAGTGCATTGATTGTTTTTGTTATTACGAACTAGTGCAATAAACGAAGTGGTGCAACTGTTCGGCTGTAATAGCTTCTTATGAGTCCCTACATTTAATAACCCTACATATAGATAAATAAATAATAGCCCTTTATACATGTAAACAATCAATGCCGCCAGCAAGAAATAAGAACTGTAAGTCGGCCGAAGGTCTCCCTTATATAACATTGAGCAACATGTAACAACTATTAGAGTTACTATATGTAATAAGATATAAAGATACAATCGTAATAAACATATAAGTGTGACCACTGTGAAATCATCAATCATCCTGGAACATAGTAAAGATAGTAACGAATAACTGGAGTTCATCAATAATATAATCAACATGTAAGACTTATAGGTCGCGATAACTCTATCAGACAAGCAACGACAATTAGGAAAGCTATAACGGCAAAAACTCCTATACCTATCTGTAACCTTAGAGTACAGTGTTAACTGGGGGTTGGGAACCACCATACAATCACCCTAGTTCGTATACGTTTAGCTTTCCATTTAAATATACAAAATGACCTGACAATAGAAAACGAATCCAAAGTAGATTTGCTCATCAATAGTTACATCTGATTCATTATATTTATAGCACTTTGGTGATAAACAACTAAATACTCGACAAGTACCTGTTAATCTTTCTTGTTGACAGTTTTTCCCTCGCTTTAATATTTCTGCTAATTTTACGCAACGTCAGCTTTAATTTGACTATGCTGTTTGACCATCTTTTGTTTTGTCAAATACCGTCGAGTATAATTTTAGATAATATTGCACAAAACATTTACAAAGTGAAAATAATCAATCCTATCATGATTTACAATTTAATCATTATAATCAATAATAAATTTAGTCTTTGTTTCCTTATCCTTTTCCTCTCATCTTGACCAATCATGATAGAATGATGGATTATGTCACACTCCCCCTCCAGCATAGCTAATTAAGGATGACCACTCTCTCTCCATGTACCATCTCGGCCGCCTTTTTGATTATCTCACTGGCTTCTTTCATTTCCCACGTAACGTTTTCGTACGCCTCATCTTTCGTAATTTTTAGCACGACGTCTTTCTCTGTTGTTAGCATCTTCTTGTGTCTTAAGAACGACGGGTTCTTTAGAGATTTAGCTATCGTACACATACTCCGTAATTCGTTTAACTTTTCGTTGAATATCTCGTAGTGTTTTCTGTAGAGTTTCATGCCCTTTATGGCTATCATTAATGTCATAATCGCGTCAATTCTACTGGTGTGTGCCAAATCTGGATGAATCGTCGTATTTGGGTAGAAGAATTCATACGTTGATCGTAATGACTTTGAAATCGACGCTTCGTCATAGAATGCACTTATGTTCTCCAGTACTTCTTCCTCGGTGATGTTTTCCGGTTTATTCTTTCCTAATCTGACCATAGTGATAATTTCCACTCTCCTCATTACGTCGTAGTATCGATATTGTGAACTCCACAGTTCTCCCCACACAATGTCGTTGATTCCAGAGAATAATATCACAGTTTGTGTCGACCTTTTTTCGATTTCTGCTCGGACTTTCTTAATTTGTCTGCATATTGGTTCTCCTTCTCTATAGAGGTCGTAAGGTGTAACTTGCCCTTCTATAAAGACTCTTTCTTTATTATCATTCTTTAGTAATATTTCTTTTGACTTCCTGTAGCGCTCGTCGTTGACTATTCTTTCAGCTGCTTGTCTGC
>CABFPE010001542.1:1600-21868 GCA_900660155.1 Hofstenia miamia
GCAAAACTTACCAAACTTACCAAATATTTATTAAGTATTTGCAAAGTTTAATCAGTTGGACAATCTTGTTTTAGTGTACATCTATTCAAAGTTCAGTCATATAATTATATTATGCTAAAAAGTAAAAAATAATTTGATATTCACAGTCAAAACCTAGGCACACATAATCATAGATGGACGTGGGCGAGGAGTATTGTAAAAATTGGCCGAAATTTAAAAAAAATTAATTTTACAAAATTTCAAGAGAAATATAATATAGTACAATACATTTTGATGATAATAAAATCTCTATAAAGTAAAAATTTTAAATATTCTTTATTGAAGACAACAATAATATCAAATTTCTTAATGCACATTAACAATTGAAAAAATATAATTATATCAAATATAAATTCCGCACATTATATTTTGGCGCCCAACCCCTCACACGCCCGTGCCCGTCAAATGTCAACTTATAAATTATTTAAATGGAAATATTCAAGATCTTGGAAAAAAATCCAAGAAATAATTTCTTATTAATTTCTTCAGAAATATTCAAGAACTTTTAAAGAAATCCAAGAAAAAATTTCTTATCAAGTTCTTCTAAGAAACATTCAAGATCTTTACAAGAAATCCAAGAATAAATTTCTTATTAAGATCTTTTAAGAAACTTGGAAGATCTTTGCAAGAAATCCAAGATTCAAGATTTATTCAAGAACTTGCCAAGATTATCCAAGTTTTCAAACTAGGGGCAACTAATGAGAAATCTGAAACTGTGTTTTAATGTAGAGTCCCTGATATTGAATCTAAAAGTTCTCATTACATGAAATTCGAAATTTTTGTTTCAATACCTGCTTAGTTTTATCTTTTTCCTAAATTTCTCAAACTTGACCCTATTCAGAATCATCAACATAACTGGATAGACTGCTAGAGTGGGATTGTAAATGTCATTAAAAGAGATAAGCAATTGCTCAAACTGGAAACCAAGAGTGAGGTTCATCAAATACCATCGACTCTTTATATAGTAGAATTTGTATACATCAAATTCGCATATTTTTTTGAGTTTTTTAAACAATTTAAATGTTAATGATTACTTCTGATTGAAGGATATTTTTTACTAAATTTTTTTGACGTGCATAGTTCACATTCTTTCAATGGTCAAAACATTAAAAGATGGCTGCCATTAGAAAAGATATGCAACTGCTTAAACTGGAAACCAAGAGTGAGGTTCATCAAATACCATCACTCTTTATATAGTAGAATTTGTATACATTGAAATTATATTCACAAGCGCACTTGCCTATTTAGAACAGAAATGTATATATGCAACACAAACTGTCTTTATAAAGACAAGATAAACTCTTTTTTCGTGGATCGAATACTTTGCTATCCACATCCAATCAAATTCACAAAAAAATTGCATGGATCCATCCATAAATTATCCATATCCACAAGGAAATATCTATGAGGAAAAATTTAAAACAGCTTTCTTGAGTTGTTTTCAACAATTTAAGAGAGAGACAAAAAAATTACAAATGCCTTCCATGTGCAGTGTCTTTTAAATAAGTCCTAGTTTTTTAATTATTATACAAAACATGTAATAATGTAATAATTTCTCACTGGTATTGATGGATCTGTCAAAAAACTAATTGGAAACATTTAAAAGATGTATACAAATCAGAGCGACGTTCATTAGTAAAGCTTTTTAAAGTTTCAAATTATTTAATAAATTATAATAATTTTTAAAAACAAAATTTCCCTCTTTATTGCCGCAATGTATTTTACGAAGTCATACTGTAGTTAAAGATAGTGCCTTATTCACTGTAGACTTTGTTGAATTATTTTAAAATTTCTTATTAAAAAGAATTGCAAATCAAAATATTGAAGAGAAGAAAAATTGAGGTACTCATCAGTCTTATATGCAATCAGTTAATGATGAAAACGTTGAGTATCCAAGAATAGTTTAATAGATAATTTAGAAGTACACTGCTCATTTACAGCAATGTTGCAGAGAAAAAACAAATAGTTCATTCTCATCACATTGAACAAGCCAAAATCATTCTAGAATTTAAATCTGAACTGGAACTTCTAAGTGCAAAACATGAATATGAATTTTGTTATCTTTGATTATTGAATCAAGAAAGTTCTTTTTGATGCTCTTTCTCTACATATATGTAAGGTCTTGTCAGATGAGAAAATCGACAATTTTCCAAACTTAAAATTTGATCTGATACCACTCTACCCACCACCAGATCCGATCTAATCCGATTCCATATCTATGGTTTATGCAGAATTTTTACTATGGGGATCCTGAAATTTTTTTTAGTAATCTGAGTATTTACTTTATTTTTGTGGTGGAAAACGCATTTGAATCAACAAACTAAATTTGTATTTTGCCTACTAGTTGTAGTTCTTGAAATCTGTGCATAGTGATAGCATCTGTTTTTCATTTGATTTTACACCTGAATGGAGACAAAAGGGAAATCTGTGCATCTCGACAGTGATCCCTTTGTCTACATCACTGTCTGTAATGTTATCTGCAAGATGAATTATGAGAATCAATAAATTAAACAGAAACCTCATGTGTGAAATTTTTTATGAGCAAAAACTCCTGCAGTATGGTAATTTCTTAAAATTTAAAATTTGAAAAGTTTATTTTCAATAACAACATTTATAGTTTCATCTTGAAGAAATTTCATTATATAAACCCATGTAGGACGCTGCATTTTTGTCCTTTATAATCTGTGACAGGCAGTGCATGTGTAATATTATAATTGCTTCCAAGTGTCCTTGATATAGGGCCTAGATTTCAAAACATGCCATCAAAAGTTCAAGCCAATTGCTGTCTAAAAATTCAGAGATATGTCATACTAATTATTTTTATTTCTTCAGAATTAAGATTTTAGCATCCAATAGAAATTCTGTTATTCGGATACTTTTGCAATAGCGTGCAATGGAATTGTTCAAACAACTTTTAACCTTGATTTAGGGTAAAGTAGAGTATTATGGACATATTGAGCAAAATACAAGTAGGCTTACTTTGGATTCTCTATGGTAATAACTATCTGTAGTAATTAAACTTTTATTAAAAAACAGATACACATCCATTTAAGATTTAAACACCCTAAATAGCCCGTTGGGGAATATGTTAATTCCAGCTCATATAAATTTCACTCATTGGTTGCTTTTGAGAGTTTAGATATTTTTAAAAACCGTCCTTTTATACTTTGATAAAGTGTCCATATTTCCTGAATGCTTGGGAAGTATGGACATAGGTGTCTATATTGTACCAACTATCCTCTTTAGCCATAAATTTTTAAATAATGATGTTATGCTTTGAAATTATTTCTGTAATAAATAAATAAATAAACTTTTATTTAAAAACAGATATACATCCATTTAAGACCCTAAGTAGTCCGTTGGGGAATATTTTTATTCCGGCTCAAATATATTTCACTCATTGGTTGCTTTTGAGAATTTAGATATTTTTTAAAGCTGTTCTTTTATAGTTTGATTAAAGCGTCCATATTCCTTGAATGCTGGAGAAATATGGATATAGTTGTCCATATTGCACAACTATCATCTCTAGATATAAATTTCCAAATATTGATGTTACGCTTTCAAATTGTTTTTCTAACAATGCTTTTCAAATATTTTGACTAAATTATCGCATTATTAAATTAATGAATTGAGAAAAGGTAATGAAATGTTTGCTACTGCGACCAGCCCAATAGACCCGCTTCTAAACAGTTATTTATTCATTACCAATACATTTGTCACACAAAAATGCATCAAAGGACCCCTCATTTCTCGTGCAAAGTTCATGTGAATAGTCACCGCAACTACTACAGCAGATCCATTTAACCCGGCTACAGCAGATTTTATTAAACTTATTTTATTAAACTTATTCTATTAAACTTATTCTCTCCAAGTCGGGTTCCATATTCATATGAGTAACAGCGATTGAATCAGATCCAAAATTTCAAGATCCAATCCAATCAGGGATCCAAACATAAAAATTCGGATCCGATCCTACCAGAATTTTTAAAAATTAAAGATTTTTTTTCCGAAAACGATCTGAATATAATTATTGCAAAAATAAATAGATACGAATTCAACATATAGAATAATGCAATTTTTCACATGTTTATATTGAGATTATTACAGAATGGTGATATTAGAATTTTAATGAATTCTTAAAGTTTGATTTTAAATATTTCGTTGCCTTGATTAAAAATCAACAATGAGTCATTGGCTACAGATATAAGATGTGGGATTTCCTTTATTTCATATTCTTTGTTGTTTTCATCTGTTATCTCTTTAATCTTTCTCAGTTGTTTTCCGTTGTTTACGTCAAATATTGTTAGAGATTCATCATTACATCCTGCAATCAAAACATTTTGAGTAAGAAATGCAACACTCCAGTATCCAATGTTCTCTGACTTTCCAAACGAACGTAAAACTGCTTGAGCTTTAAATGAAAACAAATGAA
Organism: Hofstenia miamia; assembly: GCA_900660155.1. Taxonomy (NCBI): domain Eukaryota; kingdom Metazoa; phylum Xenacoelomorpha; order Acoela; family Hofsteniidae; genus Hofstenia; species Hofstenia miamia. The sequence continues at coordinate 6,072 of CABFPE010001542.1, forward strand.
TTTCATAAAAAGTAATCAATGCAATATGATCTAAATTTTCATTTAGACTAATTGACCATATGTTTTTATATTCCTTTGGTAAATGTGCTTTCTCAAATGACTGTGATTTTATGCAGTATTTAAAAAAACTCAACAATTTACAAGAAAAGAATAAAACAAAATTCCTACAAGGACTTGAACACAATTTAGAAATATCGTTGACATCACAAAAGGAAATGGGAAATGGTTTTGATTGAGTTAACTCATCATCTACTTCTATTAGTATACCAGGAGTATTATCAAAAAAAGAGATCAATACTAGTAAGTTACCATTGGGCAGCAGTGATAAGCTGCTGCGATAGAAGTAATATGATCCAATGCTAAATTTTCTAGTGCTACCAATCCTTGAGGTTTTAGTAATAAACCATTTACCACTTTCACGTATTATTAAATAAATCTCTTCATGTTTATTATCATACAAAATATCACGCAAATCTCCTTCAATTTGATATCTTGCTAATAGTTGAGGTTTCATACAGATTTCATTATAAAATGCATTCTTTTCTTTTATCAAAGATCGTGTGGTTTTTTCATAAATTTCTGCATTAAGTTCTCCAATGTAGGAATGTACTTGTTCTCTTATTTTAGTTTCATCATACGCATTTGAAATTAATTCCAATTTTTCAATTTCCACTATTTGTAAACTAATGTCACTTTCCAAGAGATTGTTCATTTCACTATGAATTTCAGTTACGTCAAAAAATGACTTTTTTTCAAGATTACTCACAGTGTGCTCTATAAAATGTGACAAATTCTTTTCAACTTTCTCCAAATTGACTACGTTGTCTCTAACTTTACCGAGAAGTTTTGATTGCTCTTTGTTCATAGCTGCAGCTTGTTTCTCATAAGCTTCATTGGCCTGCTTAATGATAAAGTCGCGCCTTTTGAGGGCAAGCACATCAATTTCCCTAAATTTCTCCATAATTTCTAATTCATTTTTTCTGGAGTATTCAAGGTAAGACTTCAAATTTTCAGTCTGCGATCTTATAATTTCTACATTCCTTTCAATTTCGTCTGTAAATGTTTCTACTTGTTGTTGAATTGTTCGTTTATCATGACCTTCATGAAAAACCAATGCACAACTTACACAAAGCAATTTCTTACATTTGTTATCATTGCAATAATATTCCAATTTTTTATTGTGCTCTTTGCAGTAAGGAATAGGTTTTGAACTTAAGGCGTATATAATATGGTTCTCTGTTCTTTTGCTTTTTCCATGTTTAAGGCGACAGTTCATGCATAGAACTTTCCCGCAATCTTTGCATAAATGAACTTCGATTGGTTCAATATCGTCATCACATACATCGCAATAATTAAAAGGTTTTTCAGCTTTACTTTCAAAAGACTTAAGTAGCCCAACAAACTCAGTTATGCGAAAGTCATCTTTTATTGATTTCACTTTTGCTGTTTTTCGACATACTGGACAATTAATAGTTTGTTGGTTTTTGGCATAGCTGTTAATGCATTGTTTGCAGAAAGAATGAAGACAACTTAAAGTAACGGGATCTTTATAAATATCCAAACACACAGAGCATGTTAACAGTTCCAGATAATTTGCCATTCTGTCAAATTGTATTGCAAATTAAATTCCCTTGCTTATAGAATACAACGCATTCAGCACTGTTGCCTTGGTAATCTTGCAATGTGACAAAACATCTGTCATTTTTAAATATATATAACACTAATAATTTCCCAATGCGTTTTTAGGTCATTTCATTTATATTTAAATAAATTTATTCTCAATCAAAAAAGAAATTTTTTGTATTCAAAGATTTACAGTTGGAGAGTATAATGAAGTTAATGATCGCTCCGCTGGAATTGATAAAAATCTTGATATTTAGTCATGTTTCATAATTTATCTTGATATCATAATGCGCTTTTCCCTTAAGTGCATTTTTTGAACTATTTGTAATAAACAGTGTTTAAATCTGATAGTAAAAAAGAAGTAAAAACTATGAAATTCAATTATATATTTTACAATTGTATCATTTTTAAAATAATTTGTCTCTCTGCAAGGACAGTTGTTTTGTTACATGAATGTACATTTTTTGGTCTTGCTTTGCAGCACTTCTTCAGTCACAAATATTTACTTTTTTGATTTTTTTTTATCAAAATATGCATTTTTGGTGAAGGTGTCTCATTACTTGTAAGGTCATTTGCGTTTATCCTTAAGCGAATTGTAAATTGTTTGGAAAATATGTACGCTTACAATATATAAACACTGGATTTGTGTTAAGTCTGAAAAACGTTTGTTTTATATATATATATATATATATATATATATCAGGGCCTTTTGATAATATATTGCTAATAAAATATATTGCAATAAATATTTTGCAATATATTTATTGCAGCCGAATTTCATTACAATAGTATTGCAATATATTGCAATATCTTTATTTTGCATTTTTTTTATTGCAATAATATTGCAATATTATTCTAGCATCACTTGGATATATATATATATATATATATACATATATATTCTAGCATCACTTGGGTTAGCATAACCAACGTATAAACCAAGTTACAACATTCTTATAGTCTAGTATCTAATTTAGATTAGGCAGATATATATATATATATATATATATATATATATTGTCGTGTATACATACAATACTGGCCAAATTATTAAGATAATTGGAATTATATGTAAAATATGGATTTAATAGATATTTTCCAAAAAAACTATATTAAAACAGTACATTAATATGATGTTGGTCCACCTCTGCTCTTTATAACAGCTGAGATTCGACTTGGCATACTGTCAATGAGTCTCTGACAGCGTTCCTTCGTTCCATACACGAAAAAAACTACACGGGACGACTGAATTTGATACATACATGTACATACACGAACACAATTTTGAGATACATACACGATACACGCTGGCCAACATTAGCGTCAGATTTTGAATACATTATATACACAGACAGGCTCTCAACCCGAAGTTCAACATGTGCCAGATTAATGAAAATGACATAACAGGCATGTGGCGTGGTGTAGTGTGGGATGTTTCGTACGAATTTTGGAAACTAACATTCGAGTAGAACTCAAAAACACAAGACAAACAAATGAACAGTGCAGTAAACACTCTCAGCCTAAATAAAAAAATACATGTTATAATACATGAAAATATACGATAATTTGCGTTTAGGTTTACTGAAACACATGAAATACATACATGATAGTATGTACATAAGTAGAAAGGGACCGTCCCAAATCAGTCTTATTTAGGTCTCTGTAGTCTTCAAGACTTTGAAGACTATATCAGGACTCATATTAGACTAGTCCTAGGGCCGTCTCAAGGACAAGGTCTTCAAGACGTCTTAAAGAAGTCTCCTAATGCCTGATATTTTGTCATTTTACTTCAATGTAAAAGGTGCATTATTAAAACTGTTATAATACAATATATTGTAATTTCCTCATTACAAAATTATTTTGATCAATGTATGTTAATCATGGACCAAATTGGGTTGTGTTGACCGATTAATTAAAGAAGCAATTCGAAATATGAATACCAAAAATTGCAATTAGCATCATTAATATATTGTGAAATTTGTCACATTTAACAAAAAATATTGTTTGGCTACAAGTTAAACTTAATTGGTTAATCATTGTCTAATTTGTCAAATAGCAACAGAATAATTTCAATACAAACAAATCTTTAGCATTCGTCAATGAATTATTTATAATTCTATTAACTTTTATGTACATTTTGGTTTAAAATATATATACAAAAGCAATTAGTGATTTGGAATTTAATAAGCCAATTCTCAATACATGTCATCAATAGAACGCAAAAATTGTATAACCAAGAACAATCACGGCAGATCCCATTTTGAAATGATTCAATATATATATATATATATTAAAATTAGATTATTAGCATTTATATGCTATAAAACAGTTACATATTAAAATTAAAGGAAATATATTTGATTGCATTGTCAGACATTGCTACAAACCCTAAACCCGAATTATGCCACTAACACTAGCAGGAAGCAAGCATCTAAAACCGTTGTTCATATATGAAAAGCATGAAACCATTCCATCAATCTCCAGTCCATTCATACAATGATCAGGCTGCCTCTTTTAGAAATTAGGGTTTTAAGTGAATTATCACAACATACATTCTAATTAAAAACAGCTAATTACATTCTACCAAACTGGCTTTTCCATTGAATTAATATGCTTTATTAAACATCAACTAATGCTCCATTTGCAATTTATGCTTCATAAAATTGATGGAATTTTTTCAGAAAAAGTCACATTGCATTATCAACATGTTCATACAATAGTACATTATTTAAACAAAAACTTCTGCAAAATGAACTTAGGTGTTTAGCCATAATTTCTATATAGCTGATGAATTTATTAAATCAGCATTAAGCAAATGATCAATGCGCACTACTTTGAGTACATGGAGACCAACAGACACCATAATTGGAACAAATAAGTTTCACTTTCAAATGACCCGGAAGTTTAAAATATTTCATTTGTCTTTAATCAAAATATTTGCTTCTGTAATACAAAAATTATGAAAAATCAAAAAAGATTAGACTTGCCAAAATCACAGAGAATAAAACATATGAAGTATATTTAACTATTTCTATTAATGTATGTGCACTAAATATTTAAATATTTTCAAATATTGTACTGGTTTCACTTTATTTTGAATTTTATTAAATATATGTAAAACAAATTGATTAATTTAAAATAATACAATTTGCATGTTAACAGCAAAATCAATTGTATATAATGTAAATATTAATAAACAAGGAAAAGAGAAACGAATATTAAAATATCAATACCTATAGTGAAAAATAGCACCGAAATATTTTTGGTATTACNGATTAATTTAAAATAATACAATTTGCATGTTAACAGCAAAATGCAATTGTATATAATGTAAATATTAAAATTGTGACCCGTGTAAGACTCAAACAAGACCATGTGGTCCGTCCTCAAGACGTACTGAAGACCATATGTGGTCTCATGAAGACTTTCATAGGACGTCTTCAAGACGTCTTGAACTGACGTCCTAGAGGTGCGACATTGTGACTTGTGTAAGACTCAAACAAGACCACGTGGGACGTCCTCAAGACGTACTTAAGACCATACTTGGTCTTATGAAGACTTCCATAGGACGTCTTCAAGACGACATTTTTCTAATTGGGAAAGATTGCTAACGTAGATACATAAATTATTATCACTAAACGATTCGAATACATAAGTATCAGTCAGAAAATAATCAATTAGATTATTATACCTAGTAGAAGTACTGTTATTTACTTACGATATTTAGACAATATTCATGTCATATACTATACACCTTTTCGGATTCATATTTAGTAAAGAAATTTGTGCATTAAAATCACCTAGAATGTTAATAAATTTATTTTCGTTTATAGCAATATCTAGTTCAAGCATTTTGTGTTCAATAAAATGTGACAAGAGATTTTTGTTAGGATTAAAGCAAACATTAAGTAATTTAGTTTTACCGTTTATGGTTCATTTACAAAATTGGGAAAAACTTTATGACAACATTTAATGAATTCTAAGTCGTTGACAAATTTAGGAGACAATGCAACTTCTCGCTTAAACATCAAGCATAATGAAAAAAATGTTGTTCGTTGTGGTAGCGAGTTTTGATAATAATATATAATAAATAACAATAACTAAACATTTTATTAATACAACTAAGAAAAGTTATCAGCATGTTAGATCGATTTTATTGTCCATTTTTGTAGATACTGCAAAACGGAATGAATTGATTTCTGCTCGAAAGTGTCCAGTGCGAGGACGTCTATCCAATAAAAGGTGATTAAGATGATGTGAGCTTTTGATAATTTCTTTGAACACTTTATTCGCTAGTGTAAATCTTGGAATTGTGCCGCATTTTCTTTAAAAATATGTAGCATTTCATTATATTTCTATGTAAAAACAAATTGTCATTTTGAGCAAATTTCATCTCATTGAAATATCATTTTGAATTGAATGAACTGTTGTAGATACAGATCCAATCACACACTCATTTTAAGAATTTCGAACCTCTTTGAACTGCAAATCAGATATTGCAAGCAGAAACCAAACCCAACCGACCCGAACTGAACTAAGCCGCTTACAAACTCTGCCATCTGCAAAATTACTATAGCCTCTACTAATATTCAGAACGTTTTATAAGAGAAGAGTTCTAGATTAATTATTTATTGTTTTTTCCAAAAATTCATAATAAAATTATTTTTTAATTGCAAGTGTAAAATGTGAGTTAAAGGCTGAGATGACAATAATTACAAGTGCATGGATAGACATGGGACAGAAACATCCAGCGCCATGTAAATGCTAATTTTTAAACTTTACTCAATGGCGCTTTAAAACACGTAGTTGGTGTGATTTACTCATTTGAAAATATAAGATACATGTAATATTTTAATCTTAGAACTTAATCACATGCATGGGGTAAATAACACTTAACAACACATTGCTTTTCTGTCAGTTTATGCTCTAAATCATGTTAAATTCATTATCACTTAACTGCAGTGAATTAATAACATGCCAAAGAATTAAACAAATATTCAATGATGTGTGTCAGCAAATTAAACAGTGATATCATAAATAGATAAACGTTAATTTAATTCACTACTGAGCAGTGAAAAAATAGAGCTTTGGTGAACAGCGCCACGAAATTTCTAGAAATTTTTTGTTTTGAACCATCTAGTATCATAGGGATACGTATCTAAGGGAAACTGTGAACAACTTGGCATTGATATCATAACTAGTGAAACTGGGACCATGCATTTCATAATTTTATTAGCATCCATTAAAATGTGTGAATATATGGAGCCATGGATGGGTTGAGACCAAATGAAATTGGATTAAATTAGAGAGGGCTAAGAAATTCAGGAATCATGGAATTTTGTTAGGATTACATTCATTAACTGACTGGAAAAAATACACAACTTTCAGTTGGTTGTTTGGCTCGGCACTATTGGGGTTACTAAGTGATTAACTTTCTCATAAAAGTATTCAGATTCTTTTTATTAACTTATTTGAAAAATACTAGGGATATTCCATAAATCAGATAGTTTATTTCATCAACCCTTATATGTAACTACTCTTCAAAGTATAGCTCATTATTATGGATTGGTTTCTTATGCCACTGAAGCACGTTTTATTGGCGTTTGAAGAAATCAAGTGATTTGAAAGAAATGTTGTATTTAGATATAACATATCAAATTTTTCGTCACTGTGACCTATCATCGGAGTATATGAATAGCCTTTAAACAGTGCTCTCTTAATGTAAATATTTTTAGCCAAATTGTACCCAAAATAAATTTGCCTACCTCACATATAAATAAATCATATTATAAAAGAAATGCATGGAAGATGCTAGGCATCTTATTATCATCATTGTCTTATTATTGTACTTACGGAAAATGCAAAATCTTATCCACTCCATTAACCACATCCCTGCTCTAACTCGATTCCCCTTGTAGAATCATTCTGGAGAAATGTCATCAGGTCAACCTCAAGCTCTTTCAGCACGCGCCGTCAATGCTGTAGGTAATTATTTCATATTAAGAGCAAAATATGAAAATACAAATACTGAAATGTAGAGCTAAAATAATATCTAAACTTTGATAAAAGAATAAACCAGCTCAATAATTTTCAATTAAAAAACAAACTAAATTACATTTTCCTTTGCATAATAATAAATCTGGAGGTTCCAACATATCTGTTAATTCATTATCACATGTTATGCATTAAAAGAGATTTGTAAAGTATTGCATTATTTCATTATTTTACTATTTCCAAAACCTCTATTCATTACTTATGTTTAACTGTAAGTGAGTAAATTGTTTTAAGAATGTCACTTTCTAGGAACGATATATTAATTAAAAAATCAATAAAATTTATAAAATACTTCAACTACATAATTTTAAAAAATATTTTCAACTATTTATTTTAGTTTTTCTCTCAAACAGCACTTTGTCAGAAAAATCATCAAATAGTCTTATTTCAATACAATACTTTACAAACACCATCTATCAGACAAAAAAACATCAATTGTGATTTACAATGGAAATAACAAAATCTTTTTAAAAAAAACATCTATATCAGCAAGAGATTTAACACTACGCAGCAAACTGCATCCTAGTAGGTCGTCTAAGCAATTCAGTAAGTCTATTCTATATAAATATATATATATATATATATATATATATATATATATATATATATATACATCGTATGAAGTTGCCTTCATTCTTTTGCAGAAATTGCACAGATGAATTCATCAAAAGCAAAAAAATATCTTGTGTGTCTTGTCTCAGTAGCGTCTATTAAAGCGGATTTTCATATGTAAGAGTTTATTAAACAAATTGAAGGTAAACCTACTAATCAATTTATAAGAATTAATGCCTGTGATGATGATATTGATCCAAACAAAGTAAATTTATGCAAAGATTGTGTAATTGAGTCATTGCTTGCTGAGATAAGACGTGCGATTTCTTTTATTTCATATTATTTGTTCTTTTCATCTGTTACCTCTTTAATCTTTTTTTAGTGTGTTCCGTTGGTAACGTCAAATATTGTTAGAGAATAATCATCACATCCTGCAATCAAAACATTTTGAGTTATAAATGCAACACCACGGTAGTCAATGTTCTCTGACTTTCCAAACGAACGTAAAACTGCTTGAGCTTTAAATGAAAACAAATGAATTCCAATCGGATTCGTGAATGCAACAGAATCTAAATTTTCATTTAGACTAATTATTAACCATATAATATCATATTCCTTTGGTAAATGTGCTTTCTCAAATGACTGGAATTTTATGCAGTATTTAAAAAAACTTGACAATTTACGAGAGACAAATAAAATAAAATTCCTACAAGGACTTGAACATATCTGAGAAATATCGTTAACATCACAAAATGAAATGGTTTTGATTGTGTTAACCCATGTAGCTACTTCTATTAGTTTTCGAATTTTATCATTAATCAAGATCAATACTAGTAAGTTACCATTGGGTAGCTGTGATAAGTAGCTGCCAAAGATCCAACACTTGGAAGATCCAATGCTAAATTTTCTAGTGCTACCACTCCTTGAGGTTTTAGTAATATAGTATTTTCTGTTTTCAAAATTATTCACAGTATGCTCTATAAAATTTGACAGATTCTTTTCAATTTTTTCCAATTTTAATCTATTGTCTCGAAATTTCCCGAGAAGTTAAGAATTGCTCTTTATTATAGCCTTAGTCTGGTTCTGATAAGCTTCATTCGCCTGCGTTATGATATAATCACGTCTTTTGCATGCAAGGAAATCAATTTGTTTAAATTTCTTTTTAATCTCGAATTCATTTTTCTTAGAATACTCAAGGTATGATCTTACCTTTTGAGTCTGTACCTTTATAATTTCTATACTTTTTGATATTTCGTCAGTCACTATTTCTGCTTGATGTTGAACTGTTCGTTTATCATGACCATCATGAAATACTAGAGCACAACTTACACAGAGCAATGTCTTACATTTAGGATCATCACAATAATATTTCAATTTCTCATTGTGCTCTTTGCAGTAAGGAATAGATTTTGAACTTAATGCGTAAACAGTATGAATTTTGGTTCTTTTACCTTTTTCATGATTCAGTCGGCAGTTCATGCATAGAACTTTCCCACAATCTTTGCATAAATGAACTTCCATTGGTTCAATGTCATCATCACATACATCGCAGATAGTGATATATTCAAGATCTCAAATCACTAAAAAAATGCCGTAAATACTTTTGATTATTGATGCATTTACAAATTAATTTATAAGAATGTACCCTAAACATGAAAATGTGGACTACACTAACTTAATTAGTTTTAAATAACTTTACTTCAAACTTTTGCAGAAGCATCAGTCATATAAATACAAAATATTACTCAAAATAATAAAAATTGAGGTTGGTGCTAAACCTTTTGCAGTAACTGTAGGATTCTGCATTTTTGTGATTTGAAATTTCTGGCAAATAGTATGTGTGTAATATTATGATTTTTTCCAATTATGCTTGATATAGGGCCTAGATTTCAAAACATGTGTTCACCAGTTCAAGCTAATTGCTGTCTAAAAATTTAGGGACGTTTCATACTAATTATTTTTTATTTCTTCACAAGGAAAATTTTAGCATCCAATCGAAATTCTCTTGGTCTGATGCTACTGCAATAGTGTCCAAAAAAATTGTTTAAATAACTTTTTATATTGATATGCGGTTAAATGGGGTATTATGGACACCTTGAGCAAAAACTCGAATGATTTAAGTACAAGCAGGCCTACATCGGATTCTCTATGGTAATAACTATCTGTGATAATTCGACTGCATTTCACTCACTTGTTGCTTTCAAAAATTAATACATTATTGAGTTAATGAATTGAGAAAAGGTAATTTAATGTTTGCTACTGCGACCAACCCAATAGACCCGCTTTTAAACATTTATTAATTAATTATCAATATATTTGTCACAAAAATACATCAAATGACCTCTCGTTTCTGCTGCAAAGTTCATGTAACCAGTCACAGCAACCACTGCAGCAGATCCATTTACGCCGGGTACAGCCGATTTTATTAAACTTATTCTCTCCACGTCGGTTTCCCTACTCATATGTGTAACAGAGATAGAATCAGATCCAAAATTTCAAGATCCAATCCGACTAGGGTTTCAAACATCAAGATTCGGATCTGATCCTACTAGAATTTTTAAAAATTAATGATTTTTCTTCCGAAAACGATCTGAATATAATTATTGCAAAAATAAATAGATACGAATTTAACATATAGAATAATGCAATTTTTCACATGTTTATATTGAGATTATTACAGAATGGTGATATTAGAATTTTATTGAATTCTTTAAAGTTTGAGTTTAAATATTTCTTTGGTTTGATTAAAAATAAACAATGACTCATTTTTTGCAGAGATATAAGAAGAGATTTGATTTATTTCACATTCTTTGTAGTTGTCATCAGTTATCTTCTCCAGATAACTTCTTAATTTTTCTCAGTTGTTTTCCGTTGTCTACGTCAAATATTGTTAGAGAATTATCAGCACATCCTGCAATCAAAACATTTTGAGTTAGAAATGCAACACCCAAGTATGCAAAATTCTCTGACTTTCCAAACTTACGTAAAACTGCTTGAGCTTTAAATGAAAACAAATGAATTCCAATGCGATTCGTGAATGCAACAGAATCTAAATTTTCATTTAGACTAATTGACCAGAAGTATTCATATTCCTTTGGTAAATGCGCTTTCTCAAATGACTGGGATTTTATGCAGTATTTAAAAAAACTCAACAATTTACGAGTACGAGATAAGAATAAAACAAAATTTCTACAAGGACTTGAACAGATGAGAGTAAGGCCGTTGACATCACAAAATGAAATGGGAAATGGTTTTGATTCAGTTAACTCATCATCTACTTCTATTAGTTTAGTAGGAGTTTTATCATCAAAATTGTTCAATACTAGTAAGTTACCATTGGGCAGCTGTGCTAAGCCATTGCCATCGGTGTAACATGAGGCGGATCCAATGCTAAATATTTTAGTGCTACCACTTCTTGAAGTTTTAGTATTAAACGGGTTGCCATTTTTCTTAATTAATGAATAAATCTCATTACGTTTGTCATAAAAAATATCACGCAAATCTCCTTCAATTTGATATCTTGCTAATAGTTGAGGTTTCATACAGAGTTCATAATAAAATGAATTATTTTCTTTTATCAAAGATCGTGTGGTTTTTTCATAAATTTCTGCATTAAGTTCTCCAATATAGGAATGTACTTGTTCTCTTATTTTAGTTTCATCATACGTATTTGAAATTAATTCTAACTTTTCAATTTCCACTTTTTGTAAATTAATTTCATTTTCCAAAAGATTGTTCACTTCACCATGAATCTCATTTACTTCAAAAAATGACTTTTTTTCAAGATTAATCACAGTGAGCTCTATAAAATGTGACAGATTCTTTTCAATTTTCTCCAATTTTAATCTATTGTCTCTAACTTTACCGAGAAGTTTTGATTGCTCTTTGTTCAAAGCTTTAGCTTGTTTCTCATAAGCTTCATTGGCCCGCTTAATGATAAAGTCGCGCCTTTTGAATGCAAGAAAATCAATTTGTTTAAATTTCTGTTTAATCTCGAATTCGTTTTTCTTAGAATACTCAAGGTATGATCTTACCTTTTCAGTCTGTGCCTTTATAATTTCTACACTTTTTGATATTTTGTCAGTCACTATTTCTGCTTGCTGTTGAACTGTTCGTTTATCATGACCATCATGAAATACTAGAGCACAACTTACGCAAATTGATTTCTTACATTTGGGATCATCGCAATAATATTTCAATTTCTCATTGTGCTCTTTGCAGTAAGGAATAGATTTTGAACTTAATGCGTACACAGTATGAGTTTTGGTTCTTTTACCTTTTTCATGATTCAGTCGGCAGTTCATGCATAGAACTTTCCCGCAATCTTTGCATAAATGAACTTCTATTGGTTCAATATCATCATCACACACATCACAATATTTGAAAGGCTTTTCAGTTTCATTTTCAAAAGAGTCAAGCAACCCAATAAACTCAGCAATGCGAAAGTCATCTTTTATTGATTTCACTTCTGTTGTCTTGCAACATACTGGGCAATTAATACTTTCTTGGTTTTTTGCATAGCTGTTAATGCATTCTTTGCAGAAGGAATGAAGACAACTTAAAGTAATGGGTTCTTTATAGGTCTCCAAACAAACAGAACATGTTAGCAATTCCAGGTAATTCATCATTCACTCAAACTTTTATTAAGTAAACTTACTTTCAATGCTCATAGAATACAATGCATTCAGCGCTGTTGCCTTGGTAATCATGTAATCTGTGCCAATGCTTGCACTTAATTTAAGCATTCCACTAATAATTGTCTAATGCATTTTTGAATTAATTCATCAATATATTAAATAAATTTATTTCCTTATCATGAAAGAAACGTAATATTTATTCAAACACTTATATTTAGAAAGAAAGTGTTCTTTAATACTTATGGTAATTAATGATTTGGTTGCTAGTGGTAAAACTTTTGACATTTAATGATAATTCATGAATTTATTTAACACTAATTTGTTTAATTCATTATTGCATTGAAAACTGAAATGTTTTAATGAGATTTAAATCTAATATTAACATGAAGGTTAAAACTGTAAAGTTCTTTGATATTGACAATAGCATCATCTTTAAAACTAACTCATTCTTTATCAATGATTTAGCTAATCTAGTAACATAAATGTATATTTATATTCCCTCACTTAATAAATAAATCATTTTCAGTAAATATTTTGGTTGTTAAGTTACAAACATTTAACCCAGTTGATGTTTCTAAATATTTGAATTTTTTGTATTTTTGATTAATAAAATGTTGAGTTCATTGATGAAAGTAAAATTTCTCTAAAACAAAAACACCTATTGTTTCAATTTTATACAACATTGCTATTGATGATAAACACAAGGACGTTTATTGAGGACAGTGTCTTAGAAACTTCTAGAAATAATTCAAAAAAATTGAGTATTGTATTTACACCACAAAATACAAATATCAGCGAAATTAACAGAAAAGAAATCATGTAGTATAAGTAGCAATTTGAAGGAATTGCAAATATATCCCTGCAATTCTTACTCTCAATTTCGGATGTCATGGCTTTCATTAATTTGAATTACAACATGTATTTCCTACAGCATAGGTAGTGACTTGGTAGTTTCAGCTGAGTTTACAATGAATTGATTTAGTTTAGAAAACATTTTCATGTGTAATTAGTTGTTCCATGCCTCCAAACTGTCGTATCTAACTGTTTTACATTGCTATTATACATTTGTAATAATGTATATTCTGCATGTATTCCCCATTCAAGAGCACTGATGATAGTCCTCTTATTTGTAAACTCATCTTCATTTCCCTGCAACTCACAAGACGAATTCAATTCAAAATTCACTGATGAAAAATCAATACTTTAAAAAAATATAATATACGGAGAGTAAAAAAAATCAGTTGATTATATTACTTTGATGGACATCTAACAAAATATTAAAATATAAGAACTTTAATTATAATTCGTAGCAAAATTTTATCGAAATATATCCTTAACATGTTTTATGTATATACACCATCCTAAACACTTTAAGCTTGTCATGTGGAAATTCCGAGGTCGTGACTAGAAACTACACAACAGAACTCCTAGGCTACTTTGACTTGCTTTATGATAAAAGTGAATAAAGTTTCCTTTAATCTCTCTGCAATCTCTAATTTATTTTTCCTAGAGCAATCAAGGTAAGATCTCAAGATCAATATTTTTCCTTGTTGTTAATTTATACAGTTACAATGACCAGCATGAAAAACTTACACAGAGACATTTCTTATATTTTGATCATTGCAGTAGAGTATAGGTTTTGAACTTAAGGCATATACAGTACGACTTTTCGTTCTTCCAGCCTTTTCATTATTAAAGCAGCTGTAAAGGCAATAAAGAACTTTCCCACAATTTTTGCAAAAATTCTTAAATATATTCTCATCATACACACATTGCAATAATTAAGAGGTATTTGAGTTTTACTCTTAGAAAGCCTCAAGCAGCAAAAGAAACTAAGCTATGTGAAAGTCTTTTATTAATTTCACTTCAGTTGGCTTTGGACATACTGGACAAGTAATATTTCGTGGTTTTTTGCATAGCTGTTAATACATTGTTTGCAGAAGGAATGAAGACAACTTAAGGGAATGGGTTCTTTATAAACATGCAAACAAACTGTGCATAATAACATTTCTAAATTTATTCGCCATTCGCTGAAAGTACTGTTAAGTAAAACTCAATTCTTGCTTGTAAAATACAACACATTCATGACTGTTATCTTGGTAATCTTGCAATCTGTGACAAAACTTGTGCATAATTTAATTATATAACACAAATAATTTCCAAATACATTTTTAAATTATATCATGCTTATTGCAATCAAATTAATTCTCTTCTCACAAAAGTAATCCTTTTTATTTCCAACAACTGCAGTCGTAAGTGGACATGTAACTATTTATTCGTATTCTGTCACCAAACTTAAATATGTACTAGTAAAACGTGGAAATATATATAATAGTTTAAAACGTGGATATATATATATATATATATAGGGTTACACAATTGAAGAAAACAAAAAAAAACAAAGGAAAATCATGTGAAATGACATTCCCGTATCGTTTTGGAACTTTTCGAATACGTTGGGGATGCCTTCCAGCTATTGGAGTTGATCTATATTTTGGACAAGTGAGAGAGTGTTGTCTTGCGTATTCGAGATTTCTTCTATTCCAACTGGTCTTGGTGCAAGTAGATTCGTAGAGACCACGTCACCATTCACTTCACTCAGTTGGGGTGCGAAAATTCTGGTTACAACCCCGTTTCATGATTAGAATGAGGTCCCTTTCGTTGAGGCATTGATGATCTAATATATATATATTTTGGTATCCCTGCTGCTGGTTGCCATGACAAATCCTTGCATCTTGACTGTGTTTAATTGATTGAATAATATTTGCTCTTGTTGTTGTATTTCGAAACATCAACTTATGTAGCGAAAACCCTGTATCAGAATGAATAGCTGTTCTGTAATCCCAAAGAAACATGGGTAGATACCAGTGGCGGCTATTGCATGCAAAGCTAGGCAAGCACATATTCTTAATTTAGCGACAAAATTACTAT
>CABFPE010001543.1:0-29836 GCA_900660155.1 Hofstenia miamia
TATATATATATATATATATATATATATGAAGAGAAACGATTAACCTCATGAACTCCGATGACGTCATCAACTGATGAATGGGGAAGATTTATATCATCAATGAACAGTTTCAAATGTTTGCCGTCCGGAGCGCCATATACAAAGCCTAGAAAGACTCTCTCATTAGGGGAATTTCATTTACTAATATAAATCAAAGGCATTTCAACTGAAGCAAAAAGGAAAATAAATTCTTTATAAATATAATTCTGAGAGACATGAATAGAAATGATAACAACTCGAAGCATTTTCACACAAACAAAATGAAACCTTTTATTCCAAACAAATGAAGTGCTAAAAATGGAAAAAGTTATATTTTTAATTTGCAATAACATTTTTCTCGGATTCCATCACTGAAATTGGAAATTGCATCTGGATTTTAAATTACAGAATTTGTAATAGAAAAAAAATTACATTATATTATCCCATTTATCACCATAAAAAAAATTTGCTATCATTGAAAAATTTCACTTTCAAAAAAATCATTACAAAGTCACATTATTAGATATACATGTATATTCCTCTGATTTACTTAATATAACAATTAAGAGATTATAGAAATTATGAAAACAAACGTTATTCTATGGTTCAATAAATGTTAATAACTTTGAAATTTTTAAAAATTGAACTATTTCAACATAAAAAAAGTAATTTTAACATAGATTTTAGAAAGATTAACTACATACGCTATGATAAAAGAGCTGAGCATGAAACTAAGAAAAACTTTAACAAAAATATTTAAAGAAATTAAACAAGATCAATTATCTCAGGTTAGTTAAAATGAACAAGCACTGAGAGATGTTTTATCATTGTCATTCTTGAAAGTCACTTTCACTATTCAACCGTTTTTCAGAAACTGTAATTAAACTAACATTTTCATTTGATTATTGCTTTTCTAAATTTGCACTCATAATTTAACAATAAAAAATACAATTTAGAAACAACTTTGTTACCATTTTCCTTAAAACACCCAGATTCTATCCTATTACCCAAAAATTTTCCATTGAAATATTTTTATGAGACGTCTCAACTACACAAAATTTTTTTAAAGCCTATTATTCCATTTAAGAAGGCAACTGCAAAGTGCTAGTCTCAATTTATAGCTCAACCTCTTTAATTATACATTTGCGGTATAAAAGAAAATATAATTCAATCCATTACATTTACAATATTCAAAATTGGCGCTTATCACAGTTTACGATTAAACCAAACTTTCAAAACACATTGACTTGTAAATCATAATTTAATACTTGTTTTTTATTATTGAAAAACCTTTTCAAATTTTCAATTTGTAGCACATTAAAATTTATCACGTATGTCTTGACTCATTGATTAAATCAATGTATCTTGATTAAGAAAAAAACGTCTAAAGGGCATGAATGGTATCCTCCATGTAGAACATTCAAATGAAAGCTTCGCTGGTCGCTCCTAGCCTAGATTTGATATGTAGTGAAACCCTGCTACCGAAATTCAAAAAAGGTTATCTAAGAATTGCTTGTCTAATTTAACAAAGTAAAACTTATGCTTCCATTTTTAAAATATAGTTAAAAGTTAAATACAATCAAATGCTGCATGCATGATCTATGAAAGTTTAAATAAACTAATCTTAAATGATGTTACCTGGCAAAAAATGAACTTTTAAGCCTGGAAATAGTATATTTACTTACTTAAGCTATTATTAATTTTACAAAATAAAGATTAATTCGTTATGAATTATAGAACATTATATCGATTAATTTTTGATACAAACTATCTGCATAAAACAATGCTTAAGGGTCTATTATCAAAAATTGTAAAAGACGGCACCTTGTCGATGAAGAATGTTGTCTTCTATAAACTGTGCGAGATGTGCTGGGGAAGAACTTTTTGAAAAAATAATTTTTCTTGAAAGGTTGAATGTTGGATCTAAAATTAAAAGCAAATAGAATTTAATCTAAATAATTTGATGGAAAGGAAGAACTACAGCTAGCATACCCCTTTGCTAGACCAACCATACGTCCCGGTTTGACCGGGGCAGTCCCGATGTCCCATCCCGGTTAGCAAAGTTTCCCCGAATTTTACTGTAGTGCAAAATAATGAAATAATTCCGTCCCAAAAGGCATAACTTTGTTTTAACTGGAAGCAGCTTATTTTAATATCTTAAATTTTTTAGCTTACTAGGTTGAGTAAAATATCGCGCATAGCTTGAGAAATTTCTTAGCTAGGGAATAATGAGTGACGTTTATTGCATCATTATTCTATTGACTTCAATGAAACTACAGCATTTGCTGCATTAGAAGCCATTTTAGGTATGCTTGGAGTTGGAGAAGGCATAATAACTTTCATTTAGTTTTTCTTAGTCATATTATGCTGGAAGCAATCTAGAACTTGAGATTCTTACCGTACGGTAAATAGATACTTTGACATAGAAGCGTTAATTAAAGTGGTTTAGAAAAACTACTTTGATTAGCCTATACTGCAAAAACTAGTTCTCAGCAGGTAGTATTTTAGAGAGAGAGCGCAGCAGTTGCTGTTAAGTAGTAATTATATAAGAGAAATATTTTTTAACTAAAAGTGTATTCAAACGTATTATAATTGAGCCAAAACCGTTTGAGCTTAGGATATCTTTTACAGCAAAATCAGGGAAACTAAAAAATTTAAATCTACTTTTCCTAATCGACAGCGAAATAGAAATGTTTTTATACAATTGCTTTCTTGAAGGTCATCATTACCTATTACAAAAGTTTCACAATACTTTTAAAATTTAACCCTTTTCAGTTGTCACTATGTCTAAAGGTGTTAAGCAAAAATACACATTCAACAGTGAGTTGAAACCAGATTATCCGTTCTTAAAATGGGTGCATGGAAGAAACGACAGAGTCAAATTTACACACTATTTGTCTGAGTTTTTCATTTCCCATGGTGGTCGCTCAGTCATAAACACAAAAAGTGTCAAACACAACTAATTTACAAGTAGCTGCTGAAAACGTCAGACTATAATTTTATAAAAAGGTTCTACTAGACAATGGTGGCATGTTAATTGCAGCCAAAGAAGCAACATTTGCTTACCACAGTGCAGTTCATACCTTAAGTTTTAAAACTGCTGATTGCTCTTCTAAACTGAGTGTAAAGTTATTTGAGCCTAAGTTTTTTTCTGCTAGAACAAAATCTGAGGCTCTTATTTTGAATGCAATTGTTCAATTAGCAGCAGAAGAATTAAAGAATGATTCAAAGGAGATCAACTTTGTTATCCTTGCCGCAGATGCATCAAACCGAAAGAAGTCAAAGTAATACCTATTATGATGCGATGTTTTTGGCCAGAAGGAGTAAAGTCAAAACATTTAGATTTCCATTCTGTTCCTGGGGGAACAGTTGATATTATAGCAAATTGCTTAGTGTCGACTTTAAAGAAGAATGATTTAATAGAAAACATTATTGCTGACTTTGGTGATAACTGCAAAACACACTTTGGAGGGGCAAAGCGAAAGGGTAAAAACAATGTGTTTAGATATTTGACGAAGAAACTAGGCAGTTATATTTTCGGTGCAGTTGATGGTCTTCTTATTGAAGTGGAAGGATTAGTGGTTAGGATTTACAAATATTTTTGCATATACATTGTGCGTGTTACCCAGCTTAAAGAATTCTGTGAATTTTTCGTAATTGACTACAAGAAATTTTTACAACACGGAAATACACGATTTCTGTCTTTATTACATTGTATAGAGAGAATTCTTCAAATTTATGAAGGACTGAAGTCATATTTTTGATCCCAAGAACATTGCACTTTGCTGATAAAAAGATTTTTTGATCATAAATGTGGAGAAATTTATCTACGGTTTGTTCATGGACAGTTGGACTTGTTGAACAAAACTATTCTAACTATAGACAAAACAAACGCAACTGCAACTGATATTGTTTTGGAAATTAATAAGAGAAAGACAAGATAACGTCTTCATTCAACATGGAGCCAAAAAATTGCTCAAAGCTCTAGAGAAAAATGGAAAATGTCAAGATTTGATTAGAAAAAAATTTTCCAGATTTTATGATTGCTGCTTATCATATATTGAATTATGGGAAAACAGTTTTGGAGATAGTGAACAGTTTATTTGGTTATCAAAAAATATTTTCGATTGGTCTGACGTAGAATCAGCTTTAGAAAAAATCAATAAAGCGGTTGCGCATGCAGTAATTAATATCGATGATCTGTTTGATGAAGTGGTCCTAGTTAAAACTTTTTCGTTGTCAAGATCTGTTGAAGCTGAATGGAAAGAAAAAGATTGTGAAGAAAAATGGGCCAATTTTTCTGTCATTTTAAAGATTAAAATATATCTGTGGCTAATCTTAGAAAAATAATGGAATATATATATTTTATGAACAATGCACTTCAGGTTTTGCTGAAAGACTTTTTCTATGATAAAAACTATTTGGTCAAAGGAAATGACTACGATGCAGAAGTCAACAGTAGAGGGTTTATTGATTTTTCAAACTCAAATTGGCTTGCGCTGTAGCGAGTTTTACACAAAAATAAGAAATAATAAACAGTTTCTGAAGAAAGGTCAAACTCAAAAGCCAATGGTTTGTGAATGCATCCCCGTATAAGTGTTTGATTTGTGAGTTAGTGTTATTTCTTTGTTCTCAGAGTTTGTTGTTTCTTTTTTCTTATAAATGTCTGATTTTATACTTGCTAAATTAACATGTAACATGTATTTTCCTTTAAACAAAGTACTACAATTTTTTATTCAATCTAAGTAGAATACTTTATTATGCAATATTAAAGCTTATAAATATAAATATGGAATAAAAATTTGCCAAGCTCAAGCCTTCGGCTTTTCGTCCAGTTATTTTATTCATAGTTTTGAGTTTGTCCCGGATTATCCCCAAGAACTTATATAAGTCTACCCTTTGCTATTGAGATGTATATAAAAAATCTGCAATTCCATGCAAGCATTTAGGAGAAATATTATGCCAATTCTTTGTAATGTAAGAATTCGAAAATTTTAGAAGAACTTAGTCGCCAATGATTTATAAATATCATTCATATTTCTATGTTTAAATCAATTGCTAAAATCAACAGAAATAAACAACATCAGTATATGTGACAGTACTGAAATAGATCACTCGTGTTGTGCAGTGAACAATTTATCAACGTATTTGGAAAATCATGCATGGAAGTACTGCATTCATGTGACAGACGAATGTTTCTAGTAAACGACAGGTCAACAGAACTACCACAATATCTTGAATTAGCATGATTTGTCTTGGAAAAATAAAATATTATCAAGAGCAAAAGGCCTTGATCATGTTGGGTTTTGTAATCAGCATGGAAAATGCTTTACAAGAAGAAAATATCAAATCGTTCTATAGCAGTAGTTCAAACGGTGTTTCCATGACAAAACATATGATACATATTTGCTCTGGGAACACTACTGATCTGTCGATATTCATCGTCATTGATTAATCGATTTGACAAATTGTTCACTGGAAACGGGGCTAAGCTAGTGTTGACTTACCTAGTTGACTTATCATTTCCTCGACCATCACTGTCTTCCCAGTGCCACGAGGACCGAACAGCACGATGTTTAACTTCGACTGGTTCGCTAGTTGAAGCAGCATACGCGTTTGGATATTGGAGATGGTATCCACGAGTATCTCACCCATGAGATTTACATTTCTTATATATGAAGGAGCCTCCGGCATTCTAAAGATTACGATTTTTTCATTTTTAAGAATTTGAAAATTAAATTTCGAATCGATAAGAATTTCTGTGTTATAGAAATACCTTGAAGTCCATTGGTCCCATTCCCCTGATTCATCAACATAAAAATCGAAGACGGAGTAACCTGATTCTTTGTCGAAATCAGGAAATCTAAAATAAGCAAATCATTTTAATTTCTATTGAAGTAATTCCATTGAGTTACTAAAATAACATTTAATTCTCACGAGTTTGATTTTTCATAAATAAGGTTATTGAAGGACTTCCGTCCATCTTCGTCATCGATGAGACCACCAAACACCCAAACAAGACAAAACACAAACAGTCGTTCAATGTGGATATCACCTCCTGTAAAAAGCAAAAATTGAGATAATTATAAAAGAATTGACTAACCAATCTCAGATTCACGAAGAAGAGTAAGAAGAAGGCTTAATGTGGTTTGAATTAATCCAGTCTTGGGAATGTTTATCCTGCAGCTTAATTCATAGCAAACCAGATTGATAATATCGGGGAACAACCGCTCAAATAGTTTTTCCAAACACTAAAAAGTATATTACGAGAAATAACGTTATATATGTAACGAAAATTGTTGAAATATTAACAATTTTAAAAGTGCAACGTGATTTGCAAAATGAATATATCATGCCTTAAACATTCTTCATTTTATTTCTGTTATTGATGGACCATCATAATTCTAAGATATGCCCATTGGATATTAAGGTAAACTTTTAGCAATTGAAAAGATCCTATGAGATTTTATCAT
Source organism: Hofstenia miamia (assembly GCA_900660155.1). Taxonomy (NCBI): domain Eukaryota; kingdom Metazoa; phylum Xenacoelomorpha; order Acoela; family Hofsteniidae; genus Hofstenia; species Hofstenia miamia. The sequence goes on from CABFPE010001543.1 coordinate 6,492, forward strand.
TAGGACACTCTAAACTTATGGGCATCAGACTCGAAAGGAGCGAATTGCACAATATACGTCCAATAATTCATATCCTTGCTAATAGAGGCATAATCTCATTGTGCTAATTGCCTTGATATCACTAATGCATACGTTTGAAAGAAGTATCAAGCGGCGAAAAAATAATGAATGTCAGTATGATTTACCAATTAAATACGCCCTAAATTAAATCATAAAATATATTTTGAATTAAAATGCCTATTATAATTGAATTTAAATCAAAACTTGAATTTCTTCTCAGATTCACTTATAATTGGCTCATAATTTCATCATTGAATACATGTTATTCCAGACAATTTTTGATAATATAGGGCATAATTGGGTTCGCTTTATTCTAAGTGTAGATAACATTCTTTTACAAGGCTAACTTATGAACAAAAAGTTCACTGCCCATTTGATATTCATGAATATGTATTGAAATTGGAGAAAATATCATAAACATGCTAAAAATGCAATCAATAAACAGCAAGTCCATTGAAACCTTTAAATAAACAAAAATAAAAAAATATCAAGAATGACTTTTATTAGTTTCATTAGAACCTCCAACCAGAATTTGAAAACTGAACGACCAATTGAAAAGACATGATACTTAAGGTGTCTAATTAATCAACCACACATTCATGATGCTAATCCAAACAGTTTTCACTCTTAACACACTGAGAAAAATCTACGCTACTAGAAATGACAACTTCACTTACTTTAATTGAACTAGTTAGGCAGCGTAACTGTAAAAATCACGGTAATATACATTTAGAAATATTTGAATGAGCGCAAACCTTGCGTTCTTCCGAATTCTTTATTTCGTTTTTCAACCAATACGATGTCAATGGCTTCCATTCTATGGATTCATCTCCAAAGTAAACAATGCTCTAAGAAAACAAAATTATATATATATATATATATATATATATGTATATAGTTGTGAACAAAGTTGTATGTCTGAACGTCACCTTACGTCTAAGTTCTTAAAAGTAATTTGTTAGAAATTATTAATAAATACATTTTATTTCAGTATGATAACATTTAGCGACGTGCTGATATGGAAGAAATCATCGTTCCAACTTACACCGACTACAAATGTCTCCAACAAAGCTGGAAGTCGTTCTACACGCATGTACAAAAATGTTGCTCGTACAGATATAACGGAATAAAGGCAACAAACATAGTTCAAAATGGGCGTCAAATTCAAAGTTGTGCAGGGAATACGAAAGACCTTGTTCATTTTTCGTTCGGCTAACAGCATGTAAAATGTCTTCGAAGGAATCAACATTATTTGTCCCACCTTCAAGAGAGACTTGTGTGGATAGGGGGAAATGTCAATGTCAAACCAAAACTAATTTGCAGACGCAGAAAATGAGCTGAAAAAAACATTGTCTACTTCATCTTTGGAGAAACCACAAAATAAAGGCGAACTTTGTTTAATGCAAGATGTTTTGAAGAAGACGAAGTGTTCAGCAATAGAAATTCACATACGCCAGAGATTAAATACTGTGCTATAAAATGCAGTGTAAATCTTTTGAATATTTCAGAGCAAACTGAGTTATCAAAAAAAATTTTTTGAAAAATTACAACACCCGAATTGAAATATTGAACATTGTTAGCAAATTTTTTGCTGACATCAGTAATTTTCAACAAAAGGTCAGCAGAAGTATGCACATTTTTTGCAAGAGTGTACTGATAGAATGAACCGATGTCATATTGTCTTATTTTTCTAACTATGATACTGCACAACAACATTAGTACAATTGTGCTACCAAAATTTTAAAAAAAACCCCTCATGGGGAATAAAACGATTTAAATTTGAAAGAAAATAATTCAGTATAGAAATAAGTTAATGCTAACCCCTGACATTTTTAGGTAAAAGTATTGACACAATATTTTATGAAAATAGAAAAAAAACGAAATTCCATGCGATGAAAATTTTGCATGAGACTTTACCTAATCACAATTTTATTTTTTCAGATAAAAATAGGGTTCAAAAGAATATACACTCACAGAAAATAGAAATTAAAATAGAAATGTCATTTTCTAGATATTATTTTCTAGCAGAGCAATTTCTCATTTCGTAATAAGGAAATTTAATTACTATTTTTTAAGAAAAAATTACATTTGAATGTTTAAATTCAACGCAAATGAATAATCTATTTGAAATAACAACACTGAAATGCAAATTGTTTCAAAAACTAGAACTGTATAAATAATTATTTATATTCATTCCGAAAATCATTTGTACATGCGCATCTAATTAAAATATCATTACTTAATGAGATTTTTAAAAGAACAAAATTTTATTGTTAGATTATTGAACTGTAATGATTTCAATATTTGCAATTGGGAATACGTTTAAGCATGGCAATCTTGCTGTATCTCATTAAGTGAAATGATTCTTTTCTCGATATTAAATCTCTTAATTATTAAACTAGAAATTAGTTTCTTGATTTTTAGATGTAATTTCTAAAGTACTGTTTCAAGATATTAATAACTCAAGAGTAGTATTTTATGATAAAATTTAAATGATTTCTTGAATATAAGAAGTCAATATTTAAGAATATATAGATTTTTACAACGGTGATACATTAGTAATTATATTTTGCAAACTGGATAGCCAAATTGTCCGTCTTTCAGGATCACTTGGCAAACCATACATTGGAACGTTAGGCTTAGAGTTTTGAACGTGCAACACAGCAACTTCTACCCATGTATTATTAGTAATAACTACAGTGAAGCGCAACATATTGCATCACTGTTGGGTTAATGAATTTAATTGGTTGCTTGTAATTATGTTTTGTTTATTTAAGGGCTAAAACTGTTTTTCAATTGGTGCCAAAACTCTGGGAAATCCCACCGCCCAAGTAAACTTGACGCCAATTAGCAGTTTATGGCCTGTCCCAGTATCGCCTTGATTTTTACTAAAGCAAAAAATTTTTTCATAAGTGTAGAAATAGAATTCCAAGTTTATGGCAGATTATTATACAACAAAAAATTCGGTTAGGTCGAAGTGACCCATTTACATGATGTTAGTGTGAAAAACTTCCAAAAAATGATTATTGAATAATGAAGAGGAAGATATTTAGATACTTACTGCTCGTGAAACTATGTTCGGAGCAGACGAAGCTACATCCGTTGTTTCGAAAACTACTTTTACAGCATTGGAAATATAAAGCATATCCCCATTATCACACATATATGAGCTAGGGGTACTTAGCAAGGATGAAAACCTATCTGTCCAGGAATCGTTCATAGGGGCGTCCAAAGAAATCCAAGTGTTGCCAGTATGCTAAAAAAATACAATCAAATTTTTTACAAATATACAGTAAATTCAGCTATTTTATAAATCCTAAAATTTGAAAGAACAGCAATAAAATAATAGTTAATTTGAAATGTAAATGATTCTGATTTTCAAAAAAAATCAATTAGAAAATTCAACTTAGAGAAAAATCCAGTAAATAACTTTGCATAGTGAACTTTTTAATTCCTTAGAGTTGAAGTGAAATACTGCAAAAACTAACCTTATTAGCCTTTTTTAGAATGTGAGTGAAAAGTCCGTCCGTCCATTCGTCATTATTATTTTTATAGCCAAACATTTCAGCAGGAGTATCTACAACCAAAGGATTCAATTTGATTAAACGATGGCTGACAGATGTGAGAGGTTTTCCATTGTTTTGAGTTGTTAGAGAAGCCAACGCTTTTACCAGGGTCTCCAATGCTTGGCTTTTGCCTGATCCACACTTTCCCGTCAGTATAATTCCTAAGATACTCTTATATATATCTTTGAATTGCAATCTCATTTACCATGAGAGTTTAATGATGATGTATAAAGTTGAAGACATTTTTCAACCCACGGTTTGTATTCGTTCAAGCCCTCAGATTCAATTACTGACGTAATTGCAGAAAGGACTTCTGGTTGGGCAATAAGTACTTGAGGTACTTCAGGCAAACCTCCAAAAACATCGTTTATTATTGTTTTACAAAGAAACATATCCTAAAAATATCATATTATAAAAATAGTATATCAATGTAAAAAATTTTGTTTGATAATTGTTTTGAAGAAATGCATGGTAAGCTAGTGGGATATCTGTGCCTAAGAAAGTTATTAGTGGTATTAATTTGACATTAATGAATCACTCATAGTTATTAGGGCTTATCATAATTTGGGATTAATCGCATAGTTTTGACGTAGTCTATATTCTAATAAATCACCCACTAGTTGTGATACCAGTGCAATAGAAACCATTGTGTTTAAACTGTTTTTTATTATTTAAATGGAAATTCCACTACACAATAGCAGATTTACGTTAAAAATCAGAACACTTAGCTACTCTTATTATGAAAAAACTTAAATCATATAGACTTTGTCCTTTCTGCTATTAGCTGATTGCTGGTAAAATCATTCTCCTACCATTAAACGAATGCAATAAATTTAAGATTGAATCGAGTTAATTGAAAAATATTTTTGAAATCTTAAAAAATAGTATTTAAATATACTGAAAATTTAGGATTAATTGTATATAAATGAATTTTACAATAATGAATTTTTTAAAAAACATTTCTAGTTTTTGATCAATCAACGTTTTAAGAAAGGCGTACATGAATTTTGAATCTCGACATGAGTATTTCCAGCATCGTATCACCAACTATTGCATGCTCAATTTTTGATGACAATGGTAGCATCTGAAGTGGAGTTTTTCTTCCCAAAATCTTTTGTAAGTTTTTCTGAGCTTCGAGAGATTGTTCTTTCTCCTTTTGTTCTTTAGCTGCTGCAGCTAAAATCAAAACTGTAAAGTTTCGAAAAGTTTTTCGCTAGAATTTTATTCTATTTCGAAATGATGAAACATTAACATTAATGTAACCACTTATCATCAATTTTGAATGAGATTTTTTAAGTATTTCACTATCCAGCTGTATGTAAAAACAAGTTGAAAATGCTTAGCAATTAGGTGCTTTCCAAAGTAGGTTCCAGTTTCTAAATACATTGAAAATTGCGTGAAATTAAACTGGTTTACTTATATAAGCACTAAGGAAATTGTATTGAGAAAATAGCGGAAATTCAAAAAAATGCTTGTTTTATTGTGTTAAGAAACTATTACCTGCAAGGGAGTTCTTGAAACTCAAATTTAGGAGCTTGCAATTTTTAAAATTTTCTGAAATCAAAAATTTAACAACAATTTTTTAGAGTTTTAGGCATAATACTTAATTTCATTTTAACAAACAGCAGAAAATATGTGTACGCTTTAACGAGGTTCACATGAATCAGTTAACAAATAAAAACAGTTGAGTTAATAGTGAGCTACATTCAGAATAAAAGAGTGTTGACAAGCATTAGAGGAGAAAGATAGAGTTTACATTACCATGGACTTCTTTCATTGACAGTCCTTCAAATCTTCCTAAGATGAAACAATTTACATGCTTAAACAGATTTTTAATGAAATTTGCATGCATGCAATGCTCGTATATGCTTAAGTGCAATTTCAGTGCGGATTACCATTGCTTTTAGGCTTTGGAGAATATGCTTCAATCACAGATTTAATACATATACAATTTAAAATAAATCACAATCATGCAATTCAGTTCGCCTACCTTTTACACTAAGAGTTGTATCAGCTAAAATAAGTCCCTTAGATTCTATTCTTTAATTTGTTATTTAGTATTACTTCTAGAAGAGCAAATCCCAGTTCATTTAGTGTAATCAAGGATAAAGAAGGTTCAACGTTTGAGGTAAACAATCATAGATTTCAGTAAGATATACAAACATGTACTTACGTTGAGATTGCTGTGCCTCCTTTATCTGCATTTGTCGAGTGAGATTAGGAAAGAACTTCTTTATCTTGTGATACTTCTGATTAGCAGCAATTAAGATCTCATGTAAAATGTTGACAGAGATGTCACAGCCTTTTTGTCCAGGTCTAAAATGCGCTCATTGAAAGTAAAATTTCATTAAAAACAGATTAATACTGTAAAAGATCCACTTTTTCATGTCAAAAAATCTACAGCACCAAACAACACTTTGTTTTTTGCTATATATATATGTATGGGTTTTGCGATACCTCTGTTAACAGGATGTAACAGTAACCTTATAAAACATCATATATTAAATAAATCAAGATTTTAAACCTTGCCAAGACTTCTGTTTTATCATTTTATATATTAAGGAATTTTGAAAATTTCTTACAAATATGATTTCAACAAATCCGACACTAGTTTCAATCGATCCGCTAGAAGTCTTGGATGACGAAATCCCAGTGCAATGCATTTAGCACGTACAACCACTCCTGCGTCTGGTTTCAAAATTGCAATTACTCGGAAGTTTTGGGAAAGCATTAAGGGTAACTTTGTTTTCCACAGAGTGGATGAGCAAATGAAATGCGTCTTCGGATGAACTGACACCTCAGTTCCACTACTCAGTATCACAGAGTTATCATCATTTCGCGCACGGAGGTTGTTGGTGATAAGAGTGTAATTGTGCATGAGAACTGAGAGAGTTTCTTGGCAAAGACTTGTTATTGAATTAAAAAACAACCAATTCCCTTCCTAAAGATATCCCTGTTAATTACTAGAAGAAATTCGGAGTGAGCTCCTTTGATTATGCAAACGAAACAAATTTGACATTCGAAGTTGCACTTACAAAAAGTTTCGCATTAAAAATTACCTTAACTGAATTACTTTCGAGATGTTAGTAAATAAATATCATCATAAAAAATTGTGGAATTTGTGATTCGAAATATCAGGAAATAAGAAAATTCTTACTTATACAGGATTGCACGTGAACGAATATGTTGAAATTCCTTAATTCCAAACCGTTACGCATTCTTCAAACTTGTGAACGTTTATTTTGAATGATTGTCAAACTTTTCTATCGAAATTTTAAATTCTACGAAGGATTTTGGTCACAACTTCATATTTGGATTTACATGTAATCATCAATCATATTTACCGATGCCGTTCCTTGAATGATTTTTAAAAGGCTATCCCCATGAGCACTGGCACAGCATGGAAAAACCACTAGATGAATGGCAAATAGTCGTGAGAGATTCTTAACAGTGTACGATTTTCCAGATGCCACTTCGCCTACAAACATGCATCCCGTATTCATCTTCAGTGCGTGTGTAGTGCTCAGAAGAATGCGATCAGAAGCTGGAGACGAAACTATCGGCTGGCCAACACTGCATAGTTCCTTACCATATTGGGCAATGTAGTCGAAGATCTTCAATTCAATTCGGGGAGAGTGCCCTTCTAATATTTAACAATAATAACATAATTTAAAAGTAGATGTTTAGCTTACAACTTTTAAACTAATATTAAAAATGTTATGTTAGCATAAAGCTACACATTCTTCAACACAGGGAATTTACTAGTTCAAGCTAATTAAAATTGGAAATAGTTTGTCATATAAATGCTCAATGTTCATTTCATCTACCAAAAGATACTGTTATATTAAATACTGCTTAAATAGTAAGCTAAGCAGATTTCTGTCCTTTTAAAAGTACAAAACGATTTTCCATATTTACACAGAAATCTGTATAACCCATTAGCAAATTTGGAAATCGTGAAGCATACACATATCTATTGGTATATGCAGAGTTGGAAACGGGACTGAATTCTTATCCAGGTCCTGTCCCGAACAAGTGAGATGTATCCCGGTCCCGTCCCCGTTCAAGCTTTATACTGAGCCCGTGTTTACATTCTCGTCTCGTCTAGTACATTTCAAGCGGTTTTTGAAAAAAATGTTTGGTTCATTGTGAACGCCGTTTGAGGATGTCAAAAAATGTTTTAAGATTAGTAGAGTATTAAATCTTAACTAAACAGCAAAAACGTCTCTACAATTTCTTGGTATATTCTTACATTTAATAATTCCTCTAATAAATGTACATGTATCTCACAAAATATAACAAAGTAATTAAAAGTTCTCTTCTTCATATATTCATTAATTTTAATCTGGTTGCGACTATGATGTCTACATGTACTCCAGCTAAAAGTAACTCATCAAAAAGCATTTCCTCTTTCACAATTCAGTATTGACAAAATACAACACAAAAGAACGAAATCGTATCCGTTTAAATACTCAAAAACAGATAATAATTAATTAAATCCAATTTTAGTTTAATTTTTGTAGTCCCGGGCTCTTTTCAAGCAAAAAGTTCTGTCCCAGTCCCGTCCCGGCCCGGCTCGTCAAATGTCCCGTCCCGTTTCCATCTCTGGGTATACGTGATTGACTGTAACGTTGAAAATGTTTACTAACATGTATTGCTGTTCTAAGTCCTTCAAAAGATTTCCTACTATTTGAAAATTCCGATATTCTAAAAAAATTTTTAATGCTCTCTATACCAAAGTTCAGGTAAATATATGGTTTAAGTACATGGGATTAAGAACGGACTTTACAAGCTTTTTGGTATCTAGATAGAACTCCCAACCCCATTGAGGGATGCTTTGGGCAAAATGTGAAGAAGTGGCGCCTCGACCGGATATTTCAATGAGATAGCAACGAGCTGCAGCTTAAAAGGAAACTTAATGATTGTGGATAACTTCATTAGTTTTTGAGCTATAAGCGTTAAAAAAATATTCTAGTATCATGAAAAAATTTTCAAAAATTTTCAGCTGTTTAGAGTAAGTACAAAAAATTCCTTAAATTTTATGTCTTCTAGTGTAAATAAAAAATTGTATTCGATATTAATCCAGTAAAGTTGATTGTGTGATTAACGATCTTCATACCAGTTGAGTCCACGTAACAGCGAATATGTTTTTTCCATTCATAATCGTTCACATCTCTCACTGACTTTTTACTCGCTAAGAAATCCAAACAATCACGATGTCCAGTTGCAAGCTAAAAAAGGCTTTTAATTGAACAATAAAAAGATGTATAAGATGCATCGAATTTTGTGTGTATGTCTTAAATAATCAATTCAACGTGCTAACTAGAATTTTTAGGATTTGAAAAATATATGAATTTATGTAAATCTAGATTGTGAAATTTTTCGAAGCAATAACAATTACATGTTAGTTTTAGAAAAATACCAACCGCAATCATGACTTCTAGACGAAGACGTTGGACTGGGGTGATAGTCTTCTCCTCGCCCTTCCATGAGCCCTTCAAACAAACACTAACTAGTCGTTGATAATTAGACTGGAAACGATGACGCAATGCATTGAAATTTCGTCTGTCAGATTTGCTCTCGGTGATAGCAGCTTCGCATTCTCGAGTGAAGGAGTGCATTAGGCCAATGACTGCTACTTGTGTGATGTACTTTTCTGCGGCCTCGTCATACGAGATATCACGTGTTTTAGATAATTCTGACATTTCTGCGATGTTATTATGTATGCAGCTTCCTATTTCATCAGTTAACTGACAAAGCCAGAGTTCTGTGCTTTTCGCAAGTTCAATCTAAATTATCCAAATTTTGTTCCAGGATTAACGGGATAAAATTTTTGCAAGCGTGAATATCTTTCCATTAAAATCTAACATTTCAGTACATAAGAGCAGTGCTTCCTAAACTTTTTTGAAATCGGCTGCACTATACACAACATTCAGAGAAATAACTATGTTAAGTCAAATATTATATGAAGGAAATAATGCAATTGAAAAATTTTTTATTTAATTACATTAAAAACTGTATTCATTACTACTGTTAATTTGCAATTAATGAAGAAATTTCACTTAAGACAAAAACTTGATTTAATCCAAAAATTAAATATACTGTTATATTTTGTAATTTTTTAGTTAAAAATAATTATTTTTATATGACTTCGTGGTTTCATAAGCTTTGTTGCTTAAATAAGTGCCGCGTGCTACAAATATGATGAAATATGACAAGTTAACCGATAATTATCGGGTCTATATCAATTATATTTTAAACTTTTAGTGCATTTTATTGTATTTCCAATCTTTTTTGACACTATGTTAGTGTATATTTTGTCCGCGTGTTTGCCTTCACTTCCATAATACATGAATAACTCCCATAATTTTGGTTTTAAAAATCTGTGATGCCCATGGCGCACCTAGGCATCCCCTGGGGCGCACTGTTTGGGAACCACTGTATTAGAGTGACAGTTGTTTCGACAAATTTTTACTGCAAATTGAAATGAAAATAAATATATTTGGTCATAGCAAAAAAGATTAGTCGGTGCAAGAACCTATTTTTTTAAAAACCAAGAAAAACTTAAGGCAAGTGCATCTTGTATTATACATCGGTTTCTTCATACATGCAAGTATTTACATTCTCCTTTTTGGTTTTGTTGCTTTCACCACTCCAATTATCTGGGATTAACTTAGAATGTATTAAATGGCGTTTATAATAAGCAATTATAGGCAAGCGTCCCCCTTAATATTAAGAAATGGCATCGGTTATAAAATAAGTCCAAAGCAATTACATGTAAAATTTAGGAGTTGATATTTTCGGTCATGTTTGCCCTTAGACTATTTATTTCTTGCTGAAATATTTTTTTAAATTATATTGCATTTAAGAATTAACGTTTTAAAATACTTTTTTATAGATTGGAGGCATCTTGGAGTGAATCAAAAACGAGATATCATTTAACAGAAATTTTTCGTTTTTTAGATAGATTCTGAGCTAAGCCTTTTAGTAAGGTTATACAATGGATTACTTTTTTTAAATTCGTCCGATGTTCAAGATCTTAGCTAAAGTAAGTGAGATAAAATTATTTTGTTTAACTTCCCGATTTTTAAAAAAAGTTTGACCAAACTCGAAACTTCATATAATGCGGTTCATTTCCTTCGATCTGTTAGCAACAGCACATCGCAATATTATGATATCCATTTTTGTAAAAATTTTGAATTCAATTTTTATTGCTGAAAAAAATTTTCCTAAATTCAAGGCACGGAAACAAGTTCCGACATAAATTGACACAAAAAATAGTTTATTACTAAAACAGTAATTATGACGTCTCAAGGACATTTTACATCAATTATGAGTAATACAAAAAGTTAAGAAATGGTTTATAAAAAATACCTTATTAACTAAGGGTAATATTTCCCCATTCGAAGATTCGACTTTGACCGCTTGCATTATTTCAATAACGGTCGCTGCAGATCGATTTCCAACATCGAGGTTTGAAGTAGTACTCATTGGAGTTGCGGATCCATCCTGTTAAGAAGCGATTTTAATCAGGGTGAAATTGATACTATATGAAAAATATCTGAAAAGAAAATCAATTTCTTCTTTCACAAAAAGGAATATTAGTGACATTATCAATCATATTTATTATTAGTTTAGAAATTGGACATCATTCACTCATTAATAAATAGGATCATATAAAAAATATGAGGATGCTGGAATGAAAATCCATAGCCATGCATCATCACTATCAAACACCGTATTTAAACTTAACATTAGAACAGCGAGAACTCCTTGAGAATATATTTACATCTGCTGTTTCCAATGCAAAATTATTTAATAGACACAAAATTTCAACTAATAAGAACATAATTGGAAGTATGTGTATCTGCTATTATTTTTGCTGAATGAATAATGAAACAAACAAAAGAGTTCCTTTTTTATTATAGATATTGATTGCGCTTTAATTTATTGAAGAGAAAATAAAAATTCACATTTGCTGCTGGTAGCTTTTTTCTTTCATCTTCATATGAGATCTCTTCTAGTACTTTCCCAGTTCCTTCCAGAAACAAGTTAGAAACGGCTGAAAAAATGTTTCGAAAATACGGCCGAATAGAATCCAATGAATACGGTTGACTAATCATTGCGAACAGAACTACGTCGGAAACGTAACAAAACCTCGGAAAGAGTGATCTCTTGGAATTTAAATATTCGGTTAGCGATTTGAAACAGTACTCCAGATCTCCTTTAATATGTCGCAACAGCACATCTTTCTTAGTGTCCGATGTTTGGCAACACTAAATTCAAAGAATTTAAAATCCATAGAAGTCCATTATAAGAAATAGTTGATGGCAGGGCTGCAAGCTGATTGGTCCTATTATTGGTTGGGTTGGCCTAGTTTGGACAAATTATTTAAAAGTTGAAATACTGAAATTAAGAGGTGTGTGAGACTCACTCAGTGCGAATAATTTTCAAAGATGATTTTTCTGAGGTTTTGTAGTAGCTACTATGTTTTGCATAAAGTCAAACACATTGGTTAGGATGATCTAGGTAAATTCTTAGGTTGACAAACTCATTCGCAGCTCTGTACATATAGTATTTGAACTAACTCTTACCTGAACTACATTTTTTATTTCAGATGAACGCAGCATCATCTTCACCCAAAGCTTATCCACTTGGACAAATTTTTTCGTTTCAAATGATAAATTCTAAAAAAGAAATAAAAATATTACACGTGACAGCCCTACTTTGATTGCAACAGCATTTGAAAATACGTTTTCAAGGTACATCCACATATCTTGAACTTCAATCCAAAGTTCAAGAACCTCCGCAACAAATTTTAGCTTCTCCGCCCACATAGCTGCTTCTTCTCGCATAGGTGCTATATGCTTGGATGTCAACATATTTGCCAAAAGACTCTAAAAATGTTACTAGTAAATCTTCAATTCAATATATATATATATAATATCTTAACATTTACAAATGGGGGAGTGGGATCTTCTTTCACAAATAATAAAATTTTTTTTAATAATTGAAAAGATAATAGGGATCTGCCTCATGTATCAGAGGCAGAACCTACTTGAAATAAATATCATAGATGATAATAAAATTTCATAAATAATGTCAAATCGCCCAGGAAATTTAGAATTATTTCAAACTTCAAACCTGAGCGTCTTCAAGTTGCTCAAGAATTCGATCAGAGCTTTCCCTGTTAAGATATATTGTGCCTCGTTGCTTGTAGGATTCAAATGTAAGAATTTGTTCACTCCACTCTTCCTCCGTCACTCGAAGCTTGTTCTCCAAGTCAAGTTCTTTCTTAGCATTCAAACAAAGCTCCTCAATGTCATCTTTGTGTCTATAAATCAATTATGAATTAAGCGAATGAAGAATATAGCAATTAATTAATATGCAAAACATAGTTCCCAAAGCAAGCCTATTTAAAACTGTTGGTTTAACACTATACATGTATAGCATTCCAAAGCAAATGCTTAGTCAATAATTTTACAAAAATCATAACAATCTAGATTTGGTCTTATACCATAGGCTGGAAAATTGATTTTCACAAACAATTAAAAAACTCTTCATTTTAAATGAAAAAATTTCAATAAATTGTTAACTTTTAGAAATCAATAAGGTTATATTTAAAAACTTCTTATATAAATCAATTGGCTACACATGTCATTGCATTTATTAGCGATTAATACAAGCATAGTTATGGCTCACTTTGCAAGATCAATTTTGAGGAGATCAGCGAGTTTGAATGTGTTGGCCTCTAGTTGAAAGGACGAATGCGTTATACGCATTACCTCTATCCAATGGCGATTACGAATTTCCTAAACACAATTTGTGAAAAAAAGTATATTGAAAAAAATTTTTTGGAAATAATTAGAACAAAGCGCAAAATGTGAGTTTACAAGAAAAGCTTTTGTGCTAGAATTGTTAGTAAGAGCTCTGAATTTAGATAAAATTCATGGTATTTACAATAAGAAAATCTAGAACGATATAATAATAAGTCACTAAAGATATACCACATTCAATAATGGATTGAAATTAATAATGCTTGTCGATTTGTGGTTTAGCCGTTATGCAATGGAATGCAAAAATAAAATGTGATACCCGGATTATTTGATTTTGTAAGTGATTTTATCATCCAATATGAAATGACTGTTGAATAGAAATAAAGATTTAGGTATAGTTAGTTCTTTTGATTTTGTTTGAACAATTAATAAATTTATAGGAATGCTATGAACATTACTGTGACTTTAATGTTGATGCATGGATTTCCTATATGACAAATGAAGGAAAAAATAAACTAAATTGAAACTAAAAAATGGAAATAAGATGAAATCTTCAACATTTAAATCTTTTTCTTGCAATCTACTACTCAAAAATATTGATCAAAACAAAGTAAAAGTAATTGCTTTAATATTAAAAAATCAACCACAACATTTTATTCCAAAAATTCTTGAATAAATTGAGAAAATTAAAATTTCACAATATGCATGCGCGTACCTAGGGGGGTCGTTGGGTGCGAACGACCCCCCCCCCTTTTAGATGACCTGTCCTTTTTGGATTTAAAGTTACATCATATTTGTTATTCCACGTGCGTGGTGTTATAAAATTTTCATATTTTATATTATATGTATTATATTACTGAACCATGATTGTTAATATACACATCACTAGAAAAATAACTTTTTCATTTTTTGTAAAAAAAAGAATAAAAATGCTCTTTTCAGAAAAATCCGACCCCCCTTATAAATTGCTAGGTACGCGCCTGATATGACTTCTTAAATCTTTTTGTCCTTGGAAAAAATTATCCTTTGCTAAAGAGATATTGAAGATATAAAAAGCAGCAACCAATATTTGATTATGCTTATGGCACTGGCCATACATGTAGTCATTTTTATGTTAATAAAATATTTTTTCTAGTTGGGGATAGAAATAAATCTAAAATGTGAGCCTTTGTAGTGTTCTTACAGCTAGATAAAACAACTCATCCTTTTAAAAAACTTAATAATGAACTAATCTAGATTCAGTTTTGTATGTCTAATGACGTCGTTCATATGAAATGGGCGTAATGGGATGACATTTGTATCTTTAATATCTCTTTAATAAAGCATAATTTTTCCTACGACAAAAAATTTAAGCAAACGATATAGTGATATTATAATTTTTTAATTTATTCAAGAATTAAAATTTGGTGAATTGCCCCATTACCATGATTTATTCAAAGGATTCATTTAAAACATCATGAACTTGTGCAATGACTTAATTTCTAACTATAGGAAATTTTAGAAAATAATAAAATTTGAAAGCCTCTTTCAATTCCACATCACACCCCATAAAATGATAATATTTAATTTAAAATTTTAAAAAGTTGTTGACATGATTCACAATAGTTTTCAAATTGCACTTAATCATTTTTTATATTACGATAAAAAAATTAAAACCTGATCTAAACTTGTTTTTAATAATTGAAAACAAAAGTAAATTGAATTTAGTAGTAATGACGAGGGAGGGTTTGTGTGTGCATCTCACCTTAACGCCTTTAATTTTGTTCACATCATAATTCTGCAAAAAAGTTA
Source organism: Hofstenia miamia (assembly GCA_900660155.1). NCBI lineage: Eukaryota > Metazoa > Xenacoelomorpha > Acoela > Hofsteniidae > Hofstenia > Hofstenia miamia. The sequence goes on from CABFPE010001543.1 coordinate 21,685, forward strand.
TGAATTTTAACTGCAGGCGAAATAACTTACTCTTCGGGCTAACATTTGCAGAAGAGGGAAAAGCTGGCGATACTTTGCGATTTTCATTTTCAGATCTGTGTAGGCGTCCCATTCCAGAAGTCTGTCAAGCAGTTGTTCAAATTCCCTATGAATTCGTTCGACATTTTTGTAACTGACATCAAGATCTACAGACGCCCAAAGAGTTTGGTTAAATTTTTCATCAAAATCCAGATACATTTTGTAACTCGGTACAGTTGACTGAGCAAAGCTAAATCCTAAATTGAGAGAGAAATATAATCCTATAGAACCAGTTTCATTGGTTGAATTCACATTGAATATGCTAGTCTCATGCAGTCCCATTGTATGCTCTCTTTTTTGTTGACAGTTATGCATGTACTATAAAACGAAACTAAATGCTTTGAATGAATTTGCAGAATCTGAGTTGCTTTACAATAATATGATATTAATGTACAATTATCATAAGAATGCAGTGTAATATCAAGATTATTGGCACATAAAGGCGGTTTCACTTCTTATCACTACTTCTTCAAGCACTAAATCCTTCAAGATAATGTCATCATAAGTAATATTTTGATTACATTTTTATGATGAAATAATCTACTAATAAATAATCGAAAATGTGAAATATAATAATTGCATTTTCTAATAAAGAAATCGACAAAATGTAAAGTCTAACAAAACCTCATTTGACTAACTATGATTTTATGTCTATGAAACATTCCAAAACTCTAAGCAAAATAAATGCCCAAAAATATTTAAAACGAATGTTATGTTTGAAACAATTTCATTGTTTTTCTAATGTTTATATCAAAATCAAATACTGTCCGAAAGGCTGAATGAAATGTATGTACTGCATGTAATGCACAAATAAATGACTAGATATATGTTTATCGTTTTCAAAATTTATCTGTATTTTTGAACACGAGATATTAAGTGAGCGTTGATGGCTTTTGGATTGGTTAAATCTAGCCGAATGACCAAGAATGCAATTTCTCAAATTTAGTCGCTAAACAAGATTTAAGCTTGTGCCACTCTCCATAATTCTGCATATGTCTATTATTGATCGTTTAACATTTCTGATTGTATCTTTATTTAATGTGTCAAAGTTGTACCCAAATAAATGTGATCAATTAGAGCACACCTGAAAGAAACAAACATATGTTAACGTTAGGTCATGATATATGCATAAAAATATGTATAGCAAAATACGTAATTGCTAAGAAACTAGTTTAAAAACCTAATCACTAAATCTCTTAATAAGAGTGTCTCATTAATTTCTGCGTTCCATAAAGTAGAGCTACGCGCCACCACGCCAACACGCCGCCGATGAATATGATGCGCCGCCGCCGCTGTAAAATGTAAATCGGTGTTAAACGGCGTGCTTTGTTAACTATACATTCGTTTTGAGAAAAATAATATACATTGTACCAAAATGTAATATATCTAATAACATATACCCATAGTAATTACACAAAATATCATACTTTCATTTTCCACTAAATGATTTTGCTCGGGAAAAGTTATTTTAGTTTATTTATATATGACCAGTTCTAAAAAAGTGCGGCAATCAAGGGAGCCAACACTTATTTTTGGACACTATGGAAAGCTCTAGAATCTAGAATCAAAAAAATTAAATTACAAGAAATGCAAATAAAAAATAGAAGAAAACATTGGAATTATTAGTAACGTATATTGCAATCGTTCATTTTTACACCACTTCAAGGTTGTATAACATTTCTAAAACAATGTTTTATGAACTCATATCAAAATTCCAGAGTTATTAAAATGCTTGGTCTTTTGTTTAAAACAAAACGTAGGTTCCACGCAAAATCCTAAATTCCGAAAACAAAAATTTTAACATAATTCAATTAACTCAAATATAACTGGTTGCGAGCCTATTTTATGAAAAATACAACTCCAAAACGAAGCCTCATACCCCCAAAATTTTTTTCATATTTCACAATAACGTATCCACTTTTATCTCACAGGAAAAATCTGAAATTAGCTGATACAATATTAAAGAAAATGGGTACCAATTTCCGTCGATTTCGGATATATGGTAAATAAATAACGGAACACCACAGCATTGAACAAATGCTGCGGTGAATGAATTCGATTGGCAAGGGCCGTAACATCCAGTTACTCTGGCTGTGGGTGTTTTTAATTTTTAATTTTTAATGATGTGCATTAGTTTTTGAAAGAATGCTGCTCATCATTGTAATGACTGTAATCAGTTGTTGCCAACTCCGACTTTGGGGTAATTTATTGCTAGTTTTATTTGGCAGGCTAACAGTAGTCTTGTGTTCCTATGTTCTCATTTGAAGTAAAATGATTCTCCCTATGTCTAAATATCAGATAACCATAAATTATTGGTCTTGCAAAATTTCAAAATTTTGAATTCATTGAACTTGTTCAAGTGAAAAGTATGCAGAGCTGTAAACTAAATAAATTTTTCACAATTGTTGAATTCAAACAACATTTCATTTTGCATGATAAACTTGTAATTCCGGAAAGGGTAAACCTACCAAAACATGAATAAACTGCTAATATTAACCATAATAATACATGTATTACATTCGCATAGTTTAGGTTCATTAACAGTTAAAGGAAAAATTTAAATGCTAGAAACAGCTTCACTAATAGCATTTGTAAATATTAGTTTCTTGCAATTTATTCCAAAAATATATTTTCTGACATATAATTGCATTCCATATTAATGGGAGTAGATTATTTTTTATTGTAAAAACTTCAGTTATAACCACATGAATGTAGGGACGGCCCGGGGCGGGATAGGGACAGGCCTGCTATATCGGCTAAAGCCGAGCAGGCCTGTCGGTTTTCTATTTGAAAAATATCATTCAGTGATAGTTTATCCGAATTTGCACCAATTTTTTTCGATTGTTGCACCTTCTAAAGTAATCTGGATATTATATGTTTTATGCTATTCTACGGCAAGTTTCCATGAAATTCTAGTTGTCTTCAATCATAGTACAATGAAAATTAATTGTTTGCCTTAATAATAATCATATATTAATAGGAGATTTTACGAGAATGAGACATTTACGCGTTTTCTGTAAACCTTGATACATATAATCTGAAAAACGTGAAGATATTTATTATAGATTTTCGATTTGCAATTGCTGTTTCTCAGTAGTTTTATATGTTTAAACTTAATTTTTCACATTAAGATGAATGTGATTCTAGTATAACCATTAGTGTTCCCATATACTAAACTAAGGCAATTATAACATTAAGATATGGACCTGAATTGTTTATTTTTACGAACAAATTTCAGAAATAGCAAAACATCAAACAATATATTCAATATGTACTCTTAAAATCGCAAATTCTTATAGATGACAGCTATGTATATATCACAAATACTAACCAAATCTATCTTAAATACTAAATACATATTGTTTTCTGCATCCTTACATATTTAGCAACGCTATATGGTTGAACAACAGAACATAAGCTAACTGAAGCTTAATTGTTGTAGTTTTAAAAAAATAGATTTTAGTAACTTATGCCATTGTAATTCTAAAGATACCATTGAAATCCAATACTATATCCTTTTTAATATTTTGCTAAATACCATTCTAATCCGCTCCTAATATACACTGAACAGGCTTACAATTTGCATGATAATGAATTGCTTAACTACTTAGGCTCTTCATCTATACGACTTTATATATATAATGCACAAATCTCCTCAATATCTCAATACAATAAAGTCAAAAAATTATTTCTGATTAGTGGATATTCAATATATGTTTGAAATAGTCTTTCCAAAAATATTGAAATAGTAGAAGAAAGCTTCACTATATAATGAGACCAACATCTGTAGAATACGAGTCGCACATTGTTCTGCAACTTAGCCCTACGTTTCTATCCAAATATCTGTAAGCAACTACTTTAGATTCAAAACAAAGCTGCATATTTACTACAACAAATTTACAATTTGCCATTTTTGTCAAAGGATTTCTTTGTCTCTTTTGTCCGAGTTGATCAATGAAATATGATTTTTGGGGAGCCCGCATAGATCTTCTGTGCATTGATAATATTTTTATAATTTAGTTATCTTTATGATGATCGTAATGAAAACAATTTTATGAAATTCAATCGTACAATTATATAATTTCAAATTTTTAATGAACCTTCCATGTTTAAATGCAGCACATAGAATGAATTTGTAAAGTTGTCTGTACATGTACAAAAATAATTTTGCAAGAAAATAGTACATATCACGCTAGTATATTGCGCTGTCATTAATGCAGTAAATTCAGAAATTTTCAATTGATATTCGTAAATTTTACATGGAGGTAAATCCAATAATGCAATACATATCTTGTGAAATATTTCTGTTAATCAACTTGCTGCAACGTTATATACAAATAGTAGATTATGTATATTTTTATATACCTCTGAAAATAATATATATTTAATAAAAATTAACAATGTTTAGTATAGTAAAATAAAATCAGTTTAGTATTATGCAAATTTTGCTTCAATTTAAAAAAGTTCAATTAAAAGTTTTGCACTCAAAAGCCTGAAATTTTGGGCTTTTAGCACAAGTGATTTTTGATATATGTAGAATAGATTTTTCTAAGTCGATCGCACTTGGTTCCAGCTTCATATGTGTTAAATTGACAGAGCAATACATGTTTTAAAACTTTTAAAGTTTTTAAGGCTTTTTCAGAAAAGTTTTACAAACTTTTACGATTTTATATTATAGTTCAATAGTAGACAGTCGCGCGCATTTAATAAACTTCTTCCCAAATTTATACTCTTAAAAATGATGGAGCATTGGGTGTCATAAAAAATGGAATCAATTAAAAATCTAAAAAAATTCCAAGTGCGGAAAGCCAATTATCTTGGCAACTAAGGCTTGGATTTCCAAAATTCTTTTTTAGTGCAGTAGTTTAAATGTAACTTTAAATCATCAAAAAAGAAATTTTGAAATTCGATCAATATTGAAGATGTCAGTGAAGAAATCATTTTCCTCGCTTGTAAAAAATCATTTTATGCATTCAGATACGCCGCCTATTAATGGATAATTGCTATTGCAAGTTAAAAAAAATGGCTTTAGCGCCCAAACGAAGCCTCATACCCCAAAAATTTTTTTCATATTTCACAATAACGTATCAACTTTTATCTCACAGGAAAAATCTGAAATCAGCTGAGACAATATTAAAGAAAATGGGTACCTTTTTCCGTCGATTTCGGATATATGGCAAATAGATAACGGAACACCACAGCATTGAACAAATGCTGCGGTGAATGAATTCGATTGGCAAGGGCCGTACCATCCAGTTACTCTGGCTGTGGGTGTTTTTAATTTTTAATTTTTAATGAACATTGATGTGAATTTGTTTTTCAAATATTTAGATTTCATCAATTAACACACTGTAATCAGATGTTGCTGCAAGCTATAACAAGCTGCATCAGATGCAGGGTTTGTTTACTGCTAGCTAGAATTGGCAGTCTGGCATTTGTCCTGTGTTCAAATTTCAAGTACCAATGATTTTCATAAGATTCTCCCTAATCCTAAATTTCAGATAACTCTATTTTAGTGGTCTTGCAAATTTTCCAAATTTTGATTTCATTGAAATTGTTTAACTGAAGAGTGTTTTGAATTTTCGACTATAACTTTTTGTAATTTTCAACTAAAGTTATTTGCAAATTTCTACTTCATTTCATTTTGCGGACAAACTTACGTACAAAATTCATAAAATAACACCTATGACTAACTACAATAATACATGTATTATCTTCGTATAGTTCAGATTTATCAACAGATAAAGAAAAACTTAAATGCTTGACAAACCTTCACTGCATTTGTATGTATTAGTTTCTTGAAATTTTTCACAAAATATCATTTCTGACATATATTTGCATTCCATATTAATGGAAGTAGATTATTTTTTTATTCTAAAAACTTCAGTTATAACCACAAGAATGTAGGGACGGCCCGGGGTGGGTATGGGACAGGCCTGCTATATCGGCTAAAGCCGAGCAGGCCTGTCGGTTTTCTATTTGAAAAATATCATTCTGTGATAGTTTATCCAATTTGCACCAATTTTTTTCGATTGTTGCACCTTATAAAGAAATCTGGATATTATATTTTTCATGCTATTCCACGGCACGTTTCCATGAAATTCTTGTTGTCTTCAATCATAGTACAATGAAAATTAATTGTTTGCCTCAATAATAATCATACATTAATAGAAGATTTCACGAGAATGAGACATTTACGCGTTTTCTGTAAACCTTGATACATATAATCTGAAAAACGTGAAGATATTTATTATAGATTTTCGATTTGCAATTGCTGTTTCTCAGTAGTTTTATATGTTTAAACTTAATTTTTCACATTAAGATGAATGTGATTATAGTATAACCATTAGTGTTCCCATATACTAAATTATAACATTAAGATATGGATCTGGAATTGTTTATTTTTACGAACAAATTTCAGAAATAGCAAAACATCAAAAAATATATTCAATATGTACTCTTAAAATCGCAAATTCTTATAGATGACAGCTATGTATATATTAAAAATACCAACCAAATCTATCTTAAATACTAAATACATATTGTTTTCTGCATCCTTACATATTTAGCAACGCTATGGTTGAACAACAGAACATAAGCTAACTGAAGCTTAATTGTTGTAGTTTAAAAAAAATATATTTTAGTAATATATGCCATTGTCATTCTAAAGATATCATTGAAATTCAATACTATATCCTTTTTAATATTTTGCTAAATGTCATTCCAATCCGCTCCTAATATACACTGAACAGGCTTACAATTTGCATGATAATGAATTGCTTAACTACTTAGGCTCTTCATCTATACGACTTTATATATATAATGCACAAATCTCCTCAATATCTCAATACAATAAAGTCAAAAAATTATTTCTGATTAGTGGATATTCAATATATGTTTGAAATAGTCTTTCCAAAAATATTGAAGGAGTAGAAGAAAGTTTTAGTATATATTGAGACCAACATCTGTAGAATACTATTCACACATTGTTCTGCAACTTAGCTCTCCCAAATATTTGTACAAAACTAATTTAAGTTTAGCACAAACCTGCATATTCACTATAAAAAACATACAATATACGACATTTGCCAAAGGATTTCTTTGTCTCTTTTGTCCGATTTGATCAATGAAATATGATTTTTGGAGAGCCCGCATAGATCTCCTGTGCATTGACAATATTTTTATAATTTAATTATCTTTATGATGATCGTAATTAAAAAAATGTTATGAAATTCAATCGTACAATTATATAATTTCAAATTTTTAATGAGCGTTCCATGTTTAAATGCAGCACATAGAATGAAATTGTAAAGTTGTCTGTACATGTACAAAAATACTTTTGCAAGAAAATAGTTCATATCACGCTAGTATATTGCGCTGTCATTAATGCAGTAAATTCAGAAATTTTCAATTGATATTCGTAAATTTTACATGGAGGTAAATCCAATAATGCAATACATATCTTGTGAAATATTTCTGTTAATCAACTTGCTGCAACGTTATATACAAATAGTAGATTATGTATATTTTTATATACCTCTGAAAATAATATATATTTAATAAAAATTAACAATGTTTAGTATTATGCACATTTTGCTTAAATTTAAAAAAATTCAATAAAAAGTTTTGCACTCAAAAACCTGAAATTTTGGGCTTTTAGCACAAGTGATTTTTGATATATGTAGAATAGATTTTGCTAAGTCGATCGCACTTGGTTCCAGCTTCATATGTTATAAATTGACAGAGCAATACATGTTTTAAAACTTTAAAAGTTTCTAAGGCTTTTTCAGAAAAGTTTTACAAACTTTTACGATTTTATGTTATAGTTCAATAGCAGACAGTCGCGCGCATTTAATAAACTTCTTCCCAAATTTATACTCCCAAAAATGATGGAGCATTGGGTGTCATAAAAAATGGAATCAATTAAAAATCTAAAAAAATTCCAAGTGCGGAAAGCTAATTATCTTGGCAACTAAGGCTTGGATTTCCAAAATCCTTTTTTAGTGCAGTAGTTTAAATGTAACTTTACATTATAAAAAAAGAAATTTTGAAAATCGATCAATATTAAAGATGG
>CABFPE010001544.1:0-29815 GCA_900660155.1 Hofstenia miamia
GCTTCCATCCACCTTTCTCTTTAACAATGCTTATGCAATATTCAAAACCAACGGCCAATCAAAAACTGAGCAAGCTTGCAAAGGTGGAATAATGCGATACTAAGCAAAGGCCATGCAGCGATGGCCAATCAAGAAATATCGAAGGCGGATAAATATGAGTTATTAAGCGAGAGAAATTATGATTCATTTTGATTAAATGTGCATTAACTTTATTCTCACATGTAAAATGGTTCGGAGCTGTTCAGTTGGTGGATGTGCTACAGGATATTATCATAAAAAAGGTCAAACGCATCCCTCTATTTACAAATTCCCTAAAGATAAAGAGATTTTGGTTAGTTGGCTCAAGCAACTACCTAACAAAATTGAACCCTCAGCTATTACCAAATATATGGGAATATGTCGCCTACATTGGCCAGAAACATATCGTCAGAAAAAGGTACAAGGAGGATATTATGTTCCAGACGAACCTCCTTCGATATTTTGTAATGTCCCATTGTCTATAATTCCAACACAATCATGTCCTCCTCGAACAACTTCAAAATCGTCGTTAGAAGCGCGAAATCCTAAAATTGATGAAATGAGAGAATTTAACGCTAAAGACATTATTGATTTTAATAAATTTGAAAAAGATTTTAAAAGCCAACTACCAAATTATGATTGCAGTTGCATTTGTTCTTGTGATTCAATTAGCATAGTTTCACATAAAAGAGAAGGACCTGTCTTTAAATGGATTATCAGTTTGGAGTATAGTACCAAATGGTTAGTTGAATGTTTTTATGAACTTACTAAAATCGATTTTCCGTTTTTGAAATCAAATATTGTTTCAAGATGGTCGGAATTGGAAGCCCTCTTACATTGGATTGTACATTTTTCTGAAAAAGACTCAGAACAAGATAATGGATTAAAAATCATTTTCTAATGCGACAACTTACTCTGAACTACTTTAAATGATTGCCGAATGAATTCTATCGTAATCATCGGTGTTCACTTTGTAGTGAAGATTTGAGTGAAGAAGATCTAGAAGTGATGGCAATTTAGTTTATTTCAATGATATGATCGATGTTAACTGTCAGAATGCTCTTGTTTACGTATGTGGATACATCTGTAAAAAACATCCCAATTTAGTAGGAGATGGTGAAGTTTTTAATTGCGAATTTACAGACTTAATAAATCGCGGAAGATTGCACTATCCATCAAGCAATTTTTATAATTTTGCATCTTTCTGCTACAGGCTTCTTTGTAAATTCATCATCAAAATACTGCAGAAACAAATTAATTGGCGCGTTTGAGTTTATTTCTGAAATGTATGCCTTCAATATATCCGAAGTCACCGTTTTGAGGACCTTGGTGAATATATATCTCAATAACAATTGTAAATTTAGTACTTTCTTTAAAGATGGCATTAATAGAAAATTAAGCAAATTCACTTAATTTGTTTTTATTTTTATTTTTCCATGCTAATAATTAGTATAAATTGTGGTTAAAATTTTAATTAATTTGATATTTATTGATATTCAACAAACTTATTCAGAATTTTTAAATTGCAAAAAAATAATGTGAAAATGAAGCATTTCCTTCAATATATATTCGCCCGCCTTCGATAATTCTTAATTTGGTATCGCTGCATGGCCTGTGTTAAGTATCGCATTGGAATTATATATTAACATAAGAAATGATTAAATGAAAGTGGCTTATAATGCTATAATTTACGTCCTAGAATCTCATTAAGATATCGCAAAGAATATACAGTTTGAACTTCAATAATAAAGTCACTCTCACCAATAATCTGTTTTACTTTCATAGATGAGTAACTTATGAAAGTTGAAATACGTTGACAATTTTTTGCAATTTATGCTACACAATTGCTAAATGCATTGATTTATTAAAAAAGAAACCCAGCTAATAATGGATTTGGGACTAATTAGTGATCGCCAACTTAAATATTATTGGAAAAATAATCAGTATGGTCGCATTTGCTTCATCTGATTAGAAAAGACGGCTTTGTAAGCAATTTAGAAATGCAGATATTCCTAAATATTAACTTTAACCAGTCTGGGAATTTTTAAAAATTTTTTGATGAACCTGGAATTTTTTTTAAACATTTCGGGGTCGCGACCTCTGACTTGGGACACGGAACACCTCCATGGGTTTAGGAGGTCAATCGACATATCAAGACAAAGTTAAAGTTCGCTGTTGACTCAACGGGTTTTAAACCTGATATTTCCTTGAACATTTGGTTTGGAGAGAATTTTTTTAAAGAACGAAATTTTCAATAAAAATTGTTAATCTTTTCAAACACTTTAGGCACAGCAATACGCTTTAGTACAAATTTTCTACATCACATTCAAGCACGTTGGCCAATAGATGCGCCTATGACTCACGATTTGTCCGTTTAAACGAATACACGGTTGGTTAAGCTTAGTGGACGATTCTGAATCATCAAGACGGTGCAACAAGAAATGTAAAAAAATTAAAACCATGCTAATATTTAAAACAATTCTTTTTTTGTATTAAAAAAAATACGGCAAAATATTTTTTTAAAGAAATGCAATTTATTAAATCGGTATAATTGCAGAAATCATTGAACCAGTTCGCAAAAATTAGTAAGTGGCGGAAATACGCTTAAGCATAATTTGAAAGTGAGAAAGAATGGTCGTGTATACTAAACTCTCTCTGATAATGCTAAACTCAGACTTAAACAAGTAATACATTGGAAGGCAAAATTATCCCTAATGACGAATGTTTTAATTGCTGCCTCTGCTTGGTATCGCAGCACAATCCCGTATCATGCAGTCAATTTGAAAAAGATGGAATGATGTTGATTATTAAATATTCGGATAATTCCCTGTCCTTTTGGAACAAATGTGTTGAAAACGGTAAAAATATTATTGAGGGAACTTCTACGAGTTGTCATATGAATTTACATTTTATAAAGGAGAAGATCATTCAGAACCAAAAATCAATTATGAAATTTGCACAAGACGTTAATAAATCCTGGAACGACATACGAGTAAAAAATAATACGTTAGAAAGAGTAATTCGTAGCTGTGGTAAAAACGTAAAAAATTAAAATTCGCATTCTTGGATGTGACAAGCAAAATGAGAAGAATTACTGGCATAGAATTATAAAGGATATGGAGATGGCCAGGAGTTTAGTTGAATATCTTGGATCAAATGAAAATATTTTCAGAAATGTTTATCGAATTAGTAGGTATCATTCTAATCGCAAACGTATGTTAGCTGTAGATGTTGGTGCTGCGTGGAATTTTTTAATGTTTATTGAGTAATAGTTATTAAATTTGATCTTATTATATCCGATAGAGAACTTCAGGAAAAAATTATTAGCTAAAAGATATGAACTTATTCAAAAAGGTGTCGATCGCAAAAACTTAACCAATAAAAAACTAAAGCTTTTCACAAATGAAGAAAAAGTTCTAATGAGTGTTTTACTAGAAGACTAATACTCCTCATTTTTATATTGTAATTCTCAGTCAGTACGGACTAAAATGGATTAATTGAAATTACTTGCTTCCTATCTGAAACCAGATTTTGTTGCAACTAGCGAGAGTTGAATTCTGATAAAAATGAAAGCTCGAATTCTAATATTCCAAATTATCAAGCTTCTATAATGCATAATAGAGCTGATAAACGTGGTGGAGTATGTATTTGGCCCTCTTTAAATGTGGGACACTCTCAAGTTTGCTGTTCATATTTCTTGCTACATTGAATTCGTAGCAATTGCAAGTAAATTTTGTATCCTTACATCTATCTATATTCCTCCACATCTAAGCAGCATTGAATATAGACATGTCGCAAATTTTCTTGTTGACACTGTTGATGATATTCTGATAATCCTGATTTGCCAATTATATTTTTTGGTGATTTTAATTCTAACTACTAAAAACAATTTGTTTTGCATACTTGACTCCTTGGTTCTTACCGATAATACATTGAATCCCACTCACAAGAGAACTATATTATTTCTGATACTATTCATAAATACTATAATAAGATGAAATTATTACCTCCCCTTGGTGAATCTAAGCACAAGATGTGTCATTTAGCCCCACTTGTTGAAAGAGTTCATCGCGATATTTTTCAAAGAGTATGTAAATGTAACTTGGATAAACGCCTAAGACAAATGAACACAACAGATTTCAGTTTTATATATAATGAAACTGAGTTGAACAAGAAAGTTGATGCATTTTACGAAATCTTGCATGAGGCTTTAGGTGTAATCCCTAAAGTGTTTGTTGCAATTGAAGAGAAAGAAGCTATAGGAATTACACCTAATAAATGTAGTTACTCTGTTGATTTGAATAATGAAATATTAAAATGGACCAATAGTGCACTGCAGAAATGTATAAAGGTTACAAGATGCTGGAGAGCTTAGATGTAAAAAATGTGCAGGTAGCGATGAACTGAAAACTATTTCATATCAAGAACATGCTGCATCTATGGCAGAACCATTACATAACATTATAAACTGCTATATTTTGCACAGAACAATCCCATGTAAATGAAACCCTCTTAACGTTAAGCCTATTCCCAAATTCAACTTCTATATTACCAATACCTGTAAAGATCCTAGAAAAAATTCTTAAAAACTATGGATGAAACATTACATAGCAATAATGATGTATTACAATTTGTGTATAAAAAACATTCTAGTACATTCGCCGCTATTATCAAAGTACTAGATTTATAACTATTGAGTTGGACAAAAATCAGCTTAGCGGCGCAATTATTTAATGCCCCGATTTCAGTAAAGGTTTTGACAGAATCCTCATAATTTATTAAAAAGATAATGGGCATGGATTTCCACAATTACTTGTCAAATTGGAGTTTGAGGGTAGTATATGGAATGGAGAAAAGTGGTAATATTGCCATTAAAACTGAAATTCCTCAGGGATCCATTCTGGGTCAATTTATTTTTCAATTCTTATTTACGACCTTGTTCCAAGTTTTCGAATAATCGCATGATCAAATATGCTCACAATATAACAGCTGTTACTCCTATTACTAAAAACTGCGCTAGCGGAGTTTTTACAGAATTTACACATTTTAAAAACTGAGCTGATAAAAATAAAATGATTCTTAATAAATACAAATTCAAATGCGGGGAAATGCAAAATCCCGCAAGACTTTCTAAGTATTCCAAGATATGACAAAATATTGTTTCTGGGTGTCAGCCTTCCTCCCATACGTGTAAACCGGTCGGGTCAGTATTTTATGACTGGCCGGTTTGAACCGATTTAAAACCGGTCAAATAAGAACTTAGTGAATGAAAAAGATCTAGCATCTCTTGATTGAATTTTGATGAAATCCGTAATTTCATCATGTTTAATCGCCAAAATTCCAAAATTCTTTGCAACTGGATAAAAATTGAGATTTACTAGAGGATATTTTTTGGTAATTGACATAATTGCATCAATTGTAAAGGAGTTGGTCGATTTGTATGTGCAGTACTTTTCAAATAATTTAGTAAAAGGTTGCGTTATTCAGATAGGGCTATACTTTTTAGCAACAAGGGGATCTCCATTTTTATATAAAGGTGTATATCTGATTTTTTCAGTATCTCCGGAAATTCGTTTTCAACGATGTTTTGATTAAGTGCAAATAATAGGTGGTCACTAAATATATAAAAAAATTCTTAAATATAAAGAAAGGTAAATGAGTCGAATCTGAAGATTTATTAACGTCTAAATTTACATACAATAATTTTTCATTCTTCTAAGGTAGAAAACCTAAATTGTAACGTCGACTTACAATTTGATTGACTAAGTTTTGATGAGGAATTTTATGAAAATTGAAGTTACCTCATTCTTTAAATTTAAACATTTCAATTTCGATTCTCTTTCCAAAAAACTCGCAATATTGCATACCGGTACCCTGCTGAAATTCTGCAAGCTAATAAAAACCTACCAAATTGTAATACGATTAAAATACGGGAAATACTCATAAACATAATTCTAGGTCAAAACTTTCACATGTATTAGGTATAAGGAAGACGTTTTAAATAAATCCTTGAGTATTAATGTAACCATTCCAACCTGAAACTCGCAACCTAGAGAAACTAAAAACATTGAAAAAATATAATTCTGGTAAATCATTGCTAGAATACAAACTGTAATGGATGATAATGTGATAACTCGTTATTAATGTAGTACAATAGTATTTTATTCATAGCTTGAAAGATGTGTTTTTATAATTTATATAATTTGTGTATAGTGTTGTGTGAATTCATTGATGCTATTCAGATAAATTATCAGTTATTTAATTGTCAAAATTTTTCTAAATAAATATTCTCTTATCCTATTTTATCTAACATGTTTTATATATATTAAAATATATAATAATCCGTGCAAGTTGGAATTCACTCTTGGGAATTTCAGATTAAATTCAAGTCCTGTTCTCAATCCAATTGAAATGTCACATCTAGCTCTCAAAATCTAATTTTATATTTTTTATGCATTATATATATAGCATTTTTCATGTAAATATTTAATTAGACTTTGAAAAATGTTCTGCCGGTCAACCGGTTCAGTTGTCACCGGTACCAGTCGGGTCGGCAATTTTCCGACCGGTTTACACCTATGGTTCATCCTGCAAAATGGGACAATCATACTTCTAATGTGGTCAGATCCGAATAAAGGCGGCACCATAATTTGCGATGACTCCGTGAGCTTGGAATGAATTACAACCAGCAGAAATCACTGTATCTATCTAGTATAGAATCGATTATACCTAATCGTGTGAGACTTACGCATACTTTTTTTTTACCCGAACTCTCTAATATAACGGCAATTAAAGATAGAAAAATACATATGGCCAAGAAAATCTTCAAAAATGCAGAAAGAAATAGTCTATATTCTTTCACTTATACCCAAACGATTAACAACGGTTATAATGTATACATACACAAAATATAAATTAAAAGAAGAAAGGTTAAATTTTACAATTTACATCTAAATACTTCAATTCTTTTTAAATGTACGCTATATTTCTTGTTAATGTTTTTTATACAGTACTTTAAATATTGCAAGATAGTTATTGGTAAGCGAAAAGCGAAAATTTTGCAATATATTGCATGTTTTTCTCCGCTAATACATTGCAATACTATGTATAATTGCAAATCCCTAATATTTAAAGACATCTTAAATATAGCTACAAAGAATAAAATCATTACAGATTGGATGAATTCATAATCGTTGAATTCGTTACTTGATCGCTATAACCACATGAATTGGCAGAAATGTTATTACTTTCATTCTCTAAATCGGAATACATCTCTATCTCGTGCAAAGGATAGATATCACACTTTCGGCTAAATATAATAATAATAATTTTAAAAATAAAGTCAATGCTGGAGTGGAGAGTGAGAATTTCAACATCTCTTGTGAATATATATATATATCATAACTATTATTTATTAAAATCTATGTTCACTAAAAAATCAAAATTGACAGTTAGCAAGGAAATTCATTAGTTGAATAAGAGAAAATGAACAAAAATTACTACCCAATATCCACATCTTTTTGTAAGGCAAATAAATCGTCAATATCTTTTAATAGATTTTCAATCTTCTTCGGTCGAAAAGATTCATAACCAGTTAAATCACTCATATTTACCTGAAAAATACATTG
The DNA here is from genome assembly GCA_900660155.1 of Hofstenia miamia. Lineage (NCBI taxonomy): Eukaryota > Metazoa > Xenacoelomorpha > Acoela > Hofsteniidae > Hofstenia > Hofstenia miamia. The sequence continues at coordinate 7,647 of CABFPE010001544.1, forward strand.
CAAATTAAACGCTAGTGCAAACTATTTAAAAACAGTGGCTGTGCAAGCGGGGGCAGTTGCCCAGCTAAATTTAAAGTTTAAGAAAAAACTTCTTTAAATTTAGTAATTGAAGCAGCAAAAGTATTCTCAATTAGTGAGTATGTTATGTAATAAGTGTACCACCCCATTCCCTCTCCCCCAAATGACAATTCTTTCCGCCGCCACTGCTTAACCCTTTTCAGGCCAAAATTGTATGTTAGTTGATTTTTTTAATATGACTATTTTTCTAGATAAATATACGTCAAAAAGCATGTTGATAATTGAAAAAATAAATATAAACTTATTTTAGTGGGAAAATAGCTATGTTCATTGTGATGAACCCTGGCCAGCCCCTCATTTTTATGAATGTTTATGTTCACTGGAATCATCAAATCCTATAGATTTTTGGTCATTATAATGTATATTAAGGGATACCTAATGCTAATGAAAATATTTGTGAACAAATATAGCAATAGTTAATAGCATTTCGAAAAAATAATTTTGAAATTGAAACTTTTCAGTTAGGCTGATTTCATTTTTGGCATAGACGCAACAACATAAACCACTAAAAAAGATTTTCCTTAAAATGTGACTTAGCTTTTTCAGATTTTGTCTTGTTCATTGTAATGAACAGTGGCCAGAAAAGGGTTAAAAAGTTATTTGGGGTAAATAAATGAAATTGAAAAATTTGAAAAACATTGATATATTGTGCTGAATAATCTAAATTTTGCCACAAAGGGGGAACATACTGATCAATCAAGAAGCGAATCATAGTTTAGAATAAAACGAATGTGAGCGGTGTGGCCACTAAGAGACATGCAAAAATTCGTGGATTTTTGTTCTAACAAATCATCAACTTCCAGCTAGTGAATAGAATACAAGAACGTTCTAAACCATGATTTTCAAAATTTGAATAACAACACTAACATTGAGGATAAATCCTAACATCTATGCGAAATTCTATGCAACAATTGAGAGAAAAGGGAGAATTCACAATTCCAATGAAAATATACAAGGAAAACATAGAAAGGTTCTTCAAATTTTCTCCTCAAGTGCGTGAAACTGAAAATTAGATCTTTTCTAATTATTTCAAAGAATATCTATCAGATAAAGTAATTACACCATTGTGAACTTTAGTCAACGTTCATTGAAAATTCAAACAGCTAAATTTAATATAATCAACCATTTTCAAAATACAGGGGGACGCAGTAGTAACTACTTTAACTACCAGATGACCAATTATCGATAATATTTATTTATTTTACTTCTGGTTCACCCTTTATATAATTTGTTGTTTAATCGCATCAATATTATTTACATTTTAGAAATAATAAAAAAGTCAGTTTATAGATGAACACCGTATATTAGCAGCAGTTTAGTGGCACGAATCGAATAGAGATCGTCGGGCAATAATTGGATTAAGAAAGAAATTACGAGACAGGTTTGATGAGGAACCACCTGAACATCGCGTACAAAAATTGTGGGAGAAAAAACTCTTTGAAACAGGCTCAATAAAAAAACAAAAGGAGTGGCCGGCTAAATGCAAGAGAAGACAGTCTCGTCTGAATCAGTTTTATCGCCGATACAGCAACAGCATCCACGAGGCAAATTTCAGCTGAGTTATATATACCACAAACTTGTGTTTGCCGAATTCTGCATAAAGATATAAACCTTGGAACCCAACTAATGTCTAAATTCTAACACCTGCAAACCATTAAAATTTTCTGAATGCTCATTTTCGCAATCTGTGGGTTGGGAAATTCGGACCGATCCAGTGGCCTCCAAAAGCTCTGATCTTACATCCTGTGATAATTCATTGTGGAGATTATTAAGCATTAACCACATACATCTGAACACATCAGAACAGCGGTACAAAATTCATTTGCTGCCGTTACTCCTGAAACAATGCAAAAATTCATTGTTGAACTTTCAACGGTTTCATATACATATTGCGAACTCCGGACTTCAATTCGACCCATTGAACGTTTGAATTTCCATTAAAGCTGCACTTGTGGTTTGCCAATACTGTATTTCGATACATGTTTATGTTAAATAAAAGTTTAAATGGTTTTTCTTTATTTTTATGGAAAAGTTAAGGTAGATACTTCTGGGTCACACTGTATGTATTGAAATTTCATAGTACTAACACGTATCAAGCTATTAAAATAGTGGGAAACTGATATTTTGAATTATGTGCAAATCGAAACCATCTTATATTTATGATATACAAGATTACATTGAAGAAAACAGGTAAAGCTCAAAAAGAGAGTGCAAAATGTACTTTGAATAATCACGCAGTTTTCTAATGGAAATGAAAGAACATAAACAGTTTTGTGATTCTATATTAAAACGATGGATTTTCAGTAAACGGGTCGACAGAATTCACATCTTCACCAATAGCAAATTTCAGCTGACGTGATTTAGTTGCCTGTTAAACATACAGGGTGGTTCATAAGTAACAACTATTATGACAACATTATGAAAATAGTAGAACTACGTCTGAACCACCCTATGTTTACGTATTACAAAGACTTTGGTAACAATATATGATCAAGAAGAAAAATGTTCACAAACCGGTAAGGAGGCAAAAGCATCTCAACCAAATTACTATATATATATATATATATATATATATATATATATATCAGAGTTGAAATTGGGCAGATTTTTTGGGCCCAAGAACGGCCCGGGAAATTTCAAAACACCAATTGTTTAGGCCAAGCCCGGCCCAAATTATTTGTCTTTTACACCAATGATAGTGCCTCATAGAGGAACAAATACTACACTATGAATTTGATTGGAAAATTTTGGTGTCATACAGGGTCGTAGGCCCGAAACAGACATGAGCCCTTCCTGTAAATGACTGCATTTTGCTATCAATTAGCATTGAGTGTGTAGTCGTCCTTTTTATCGCTTAGGGAACATATCATTTTTTAAAATTCAGTTACAAAATTTTCTGCCAACTTACATCAGCACAAAAAGTGGAATTTTCATAAACGCTCTTTGCTTGTAAACAAAATTTAAATGTTAGAAGTTTTGCACCAGCCAACAATGCAGGGCTGGTTAAACTTAAAGAGAATGTTTTTTACCATTTGCAAAGTTTAAGTTTTCAAGTGAATTTTTTCTTGTATTTCAAATACCAATTAATATATTAGGCCCAAGCCCGGCCCAAATTGCTATGTAGGAAATCAAATATGTTCTTTAAAGCGGAACGAAAGTTATACCGCTGCGAAAATTTAAATGGGAACACACAACCGAGATGAATTAAAGCGGGGCGAACACGTTCCCTTTCGAATTTTAAAAGCGAGGTGAAATTCTTTTTAATAATTTTTAAACTGCCTTAAAAATTTTAGTTTCGTTATATTACGGTAGAAAATGAAAAGTAATATTTAATCTCCCCAATTACAGATATGTACAAACAAATAAATTTGAGGCTTGTCACAAAGATAATGATGAGATTAATTCGTTGAGATTATGAATCCATCTAATTAGGAGAAATGCTATTGAAATTAATTTAAATTTAATTGGCCATTGCACACACTTGCATTAACATAGTATGCCTGCAATTGCAATCGAAGAATGTTTTTTGGAATGAGGATTATATAGACCATATATTTTTTCCCGAGGAATTTAATTGTCATCATATAATTTTACAATGACATCATTGCGACTAAGTTTTCAACAGGCCTGTAGCCATGGGGGATAGGGGACGAATCCCCTGGAAGTTCAAACAACCGCTTCTGGACAACTAACCTAAAAGCAAGTGATCATTACTAGATTACCTCTCCATCAGAAAATTCCGCCACGCCAATGCATACAACATAAACTAAAAATTGTGTACAGTCTTGGTAATATTTTAGTATAAATTTTAAGTAAGGTTGAAATTTCCATCAACATCCCCGAATGTGTATTGACCTCCCTAAGTGATTATGCTGGCTACGGGCCTGGTTTTCAAGAAAAATGATAGAGTTCTAAATACATTAAGATACTCAAAATGCTAAAGACACATGCATCGTGAGATTTAAACTTAATCCTTATGCATTAAAAATTATAGCATTCTTTCAATTCTTTCACAAATGGTTGCCTATTGGCTGCAAGTAAAGTAGATTTACCTTTCAAATTACGCAATTACTTCAAAATCACTTGTGTAAACGGAGCTAATCACCTAAATTTATGAACGGATTTTGATTAATACTTGGATGTTAAGTAAACACGGAGACATATTGACAAGATGCTAGTTATTGCAAATTCTAAAAGATATGGGATGACTTTTTCTTAGTACATCGAGAATTACAGTGGGGCGAAAGTGTTCTCCTTGCGACATAACTTTCGCTTAGCTTTAAAGAACAGAATCGCCCCTCTGCCACTCAAAGCGGGACCAAAAAATAAATGGGAACACAGATTTCTTCAAGAGGGGCGATTCACAGCGGGTTGACTCAACTCTAATGGGAACAGGACCTTATTTATGCTTCACAATGCTGGTCGCCATCACGTAGAACTTTTCAAAAAATGTTTACATTAGATATACAACAATGTTAGCATTTTAGACTATAAACTTATTGTGAATGACTCTCCAATTTCAATTCAGTGATCTCACCTTATTTAACAACATTCTCATTGGGAAACAATAACAGCATCTGATTATTTTTCTTATGAAAACAATTAATAGAACAAAACATTCTGAAATCAAAGAACATTTATTTATCAAATTATTTCGATAGAATAGTGCATTCAGCAAATTATTTGATAGAGATCTTCATTCAGAGTCGCTTTGCATGTACCATTGCTCAGAGTCGCTTTGTATAGTAAATATTTATAATCAAAAAATTCTAAAAAATGATGATGGAGTAAAATGTTCTTAAAAAAAGTTAGTCTCCATGGTAAGGGAAATTATTCTTTAAACTTAGAACTACACATTGACAAAAAATTTTGTATAAATAACATATTTTGCAAAACAAATACATGGTGATTCCATTCCATATCCCCTAAAAAATTGTTTCAGTATTTTTTCCCAAAATATCTCGGATAAGGTAGAAAGTAATGTTGAAAACATCATACAAGAAAAATTTTTTGACGTTATCAAATTATATATATATATACCTATATATATATATATATATATATATTTATTATTTTTGAAGAGAAAAATCCGATTTAAATTAAAAAAAATCAAACAAATTTGATTTTTTATTTAAATCGGATTTTTTAATCTAAACTTCAATTTTACCCTGACAATCTTTCAATCCTTTTGATACTACTATTTTTTAAATACAATAGTTGAATCAATTTTAAATAAACTGGAGATAAGAAACATACAAAACATTTCAGAGTTTGCCAATTCATTCCAGTATCAAACCAATTAGAATACACTACTCGTATCTCTTTTAGAGGTCCGAATTGCAACCTTGATGTGAAGGTTGGAAAGATGTCATTTCTCAATAAACAGCAAAATAGATAATTCAAACAGTTAGACTCCAGAATCAACTTCCGCTTTATGGAATTGCCATAATATCGACTCTTATTAAATTTTGTTTATAAACATTCCGTTGTTTTTGTTTGAATTTACACTTGCAAGTTCTGAATTTAATTTGCTAAGATAGAATTCCTTGGCTAAAGATAATAAAAACAGGAAAATCAAGTTTTTTCGTAAAAAACACCCAGTCTGAGCATTTTGCATAAAAACAATGTCAGGCTTCTACAATTGTGATGCAAAATTAACGCACAATATATAAAAAATAATATATTTCTTGTTAAATTTGACTGGGGATATAGCCCCTTACTAATGTTATGTTAGTTTGTGGTGCCGAATTTGGTCAAAATATAACATAATAATACATTACTACAATTTTGAACTCCCTTATTAATTATTTCGAATTACAGAATTGGCTCCGTGCTTGGGTACCTTTAAGAAAGTGCAAATGCTGAAAAAAATGTATTCAAAAATATTTTAAAAATATCCAGTACTTGATTATATTCGTCGAGTAGAACTTAAATGAAGGATATATTTACTGTGCCAAAGGGATGCCGCGTTTACACACTGTATACCTGTAATTAATAATAACCTTCAAAATTTGCGGTGGTGCTTATGCATGGTGGAGCCTATACACGAGAATTTAGGGTATATATGTATATATATATAGAACAACATTGACATCTTTCGAATTTACTTAATAAGCAATAAGATTCAACATAAAATTTAAATCAAAGCAAATAATAGTATTAAAATCGTTCAAAATTTGAAATAGATACAAATAAATCCTGAGGGTTATTAACACAAACAATCTTCAAAAGTGTTGATAATTAGAAACATTTATAAAACTTCTTGAAAGAATTCAAAGTACTCAAATGAAATAATGGAATTGCTGTAGTATTTCAATTTAAGGCAAAATTAGTATCTACCTATTTGATCACGATAGCAAGAACCAGTTACAATGAATGATGTATATTTATCTAAACACTTCCAACCCTCACTCCTAAACACTAAAAAGTCAATGTGTACGGTTTAAAAATCAATCACATGAATGAGGATTGCAATTTCTATTTTATAATCTGTATTCTTACGAAAATTAATAATAGTTACTTACGAAATATTTATTAGAAGGATAAAGAATCATTAAATATTTCAATCAAATGATACTAAGCGCATGGCCAAGATTTCCTAATGGACAGGCATCTTCAAAGTTTGATGTTGCTTATTGTCCATTAGAAAATCACTGATAATCAAACAATGAATCAAACCATAGAGCATTGTATGAAATTAGAAACTTCGATTTCCAGAAAAGAAATAGGGGCGAAGGTATAGAATAGCATGTACCTGGAACCCGCGGGCAACATAAACACTAATATAGGAAAAACTATAAGAAATGCAATAACATACGTAAAAAGTTTAAAAATAATAGATATAGACCAATAATTTTGCATAATTAACCAATTTCGTAGCACGCGGTATATATATATATATATATATATATATAAAATAGCACAGAAAGCTTGAAATTAATAAAATAATAAACTCTTATTAAACAAATTACAATATAAAAGTATATTCATGCAAATCTGCATTTTTGTGTAAATCAAATCCTTCTTACTTGAGGCTTTTAAATAAAGTAGAACGTTTATAATTTGCAATCGCTTTGCATTTTCAGAGAATTTGTTCTCCCGATTTGTATTTATTTCCACATTGCGGTTGGAAAGTATTAAACTTCCATTTTAATTACACTAAAAATGTATAGACTTGCATGAATATACTTCTAGATCTTGTAATTTGTTTATCAATAGTTAATTATTTTATGAATTTCAAATATTCTGGGTACTTTTGTTCTTAAATATATACTGCGTGTTACCGTGTGCTATGAATTTCGATTATTATGTAAAGTTACCGGTCTATATCTACTACTTTTTAAACAATTTTACGTATGTTATTTCATTTCTCATCGTTTTATTCCCTATATTAGTCCATATTTTGTCATATTCCTATACCTTCGGTATTATTGCAATCGGCACATTACATTGCTTAACTTTAAATAAATGACGGTAAGATTAAATTTAAATTAACTATGGACAGAATTTTTAATGCTAATTGGCAGTACGACTTTTTGGCACAATTGCTAATTTTTATCAAAATACGAAATCTTGAAACTGACATAGGGAACCTTGAGATCGACGTAGCAAATCTTTATGAAAACATGAAGAAAAGTTAGCATGAATGCGATCCGATCAATAACATTAGATGGGTCATTCAAAATTTTCTCATATGTACACTAAAATATTTATCTGAGTTTTTTCTATGAAAACAAAAATTTATTTTATCATTTACATAGTCTAAATTACAACTCAATAAACAACTTCATATTGTCATAAAGATTTGCTATGTTGATTTCAAGGTTCCCTATATGTTGGTTTCAAGATTTCATATGTTGATAAAAAGTACTATCCAATTTTGGCTCAAGCTTTCCAAATAAATTTTGAGGAATTAGTTCTTGAGAATTTGAGATTTTTATATTTTAGTCTCAGTCTCAATAATAAGTCTCAAGTCTCAAATTTGAATGGAAGTATCAGTCTTGGCTCAAATCAAAACTGCTATTGGTCTTCTTTGAAATGTGAAAAAAATAATAAGTTTATTGAAAAAAAATAATTACTAGATTTAATTTTTAAATATATAGAAATTGTAAACTAGAAGTTCAAATGTTAATTATTAAAATTTTCAATAACATTTAGCATGCATAAAATTACTTTTAGCTTGGTAAAGTATCAAAAAAGTTTCTAGTCTCATTGTTTCAATGAAAAAAGTCTTGTTTCTTGTCTCAAAATAAAGTTTCAGTCTTATCTCAAATTTCTTTCCCAGCTCTTACTAACAAAAATGAGTGCAAATTTGCATTAAGAAGTAAGTTTGGAAAATCAATTAACACAACTTGAAACTATAGTTAGGTTGCCAGATTCATTAGGGTTTTCAAAATAATATATCAACAGGGCTTCAAATTTTGCAGCAAACTTTTTGCTGTTAACAGCTTTCATATTTTGCTACTTTGTCCTTAGATATGATAGATAAAAAATGAATGGCTAGAAAACAATAAAATTGTTCTTAAACATGTAAGGGGGAAAAGAGACTATTAACAGCAACTACTAAACAGTAAATTAAAGGAGAAATCTAAAATGGATATACTATGGAAAATATTAAAGAAAAAGCAACATAATAAGATACATGAACACAAATAAATGCAGTCATAAACTCAAATCTTCATCAAAATCTAGGTTACATAATGTAGAGCCTCTTTTTAATTTTGATCAATTATCATTTGTACTTGTCCTAAATGCCTGCCTTAAATTAGTTTAATTAGTTGTGATTCTTCACTATTTGTTTTTCTATTGCAGTTCTTCAAAATTATAATTATCTTTCAACTCATTTTAGATCAACATGTAATTTTGTGAGGGAACTCAAATGTGAAATTTGTAAATCCCAAACAGGTAATATTTCTTGATTTGTTATAAATACTTGATAGACCTGAAGTGATTGCACAACATAATTTGTCTCACTTCAATCATGTTTGCTCTTTTTTGATTTATCTATTATGCTAACCCTTTTACATTCTTCAATGGATTGTTGTGTTATAATTATTGCTTAAGTTCCAGCAACAATTTGGGAGTTACTCCACTGTGTTTAGAGTGACAACACACTCTCTTCCAATTGGCAACCCAAATTGTGGTACCACATTAAGTTATGGCTATGAGTAATATAGGGAAATAACAACTTTACTTGATCACTTCTATTCATACATTACACTCAATAAATTACACTGTAATGATAATATACTGTTGGTGAATTTGAATGCATGGCAACTACATGCAAAATTTATTATTTATTTACATAGGCTGAGGAAATAAGAACAATTGAGATCTGTTTTAATTGAGCTAGAAATTAACAACTAGAGACACACAAGTAGCACCTTGGTGAGCTAAGATCAATTTGAGGATACCACTTCAGCATGATGGGATGTGAATTGGTTGCTGTTGGAGGATAATGTAGAATCCTGTCAACCCACTATGAGGGTGTTATTTAGAGAAGCTATTACTTTTCTTAGATTAACCACTAATCAGAGTTGACACTTTTCTGGTTTCTCTCCTTTATAATAAGTGTGCTTTAATTAAACTAATTTAATATACAAGAGCCTTTGTAGCTACTTAATTCACGAAACTTATTTAGATAAAGCAGAGATACTGGAAGACAGGATCAACACTCAAGAGTAAATGTGCTTATCCAAGGACACATCTGCCAGCTGCATCTTACCAATGGACCTGCAAATGTGAGATAGAGAACAACAACAGAATGGTAAAGTGAATAGCAAACTCAGTGTAATGGGATTGGCAACTACAGAAGAATTTAATGCATTGATTGTTTTTGTTATTACGAACTAATGCAATAAAAGAAGTTATGCAACCTTGCTGCTGAACCAGCTTATTATAAGGCCCTACATGTAATAACCCTACATATAAATATATATCTAATAGTCCTTGATACATGTAAACAATCAATGCCGTCAGCGGAAAACAGTAACTAGAGGTCGGCCAAAAGTCTACTGTATGAAACATTGAGCAACATGTAATGTTAAATAAAATATGTGTAATAAAATATCAAAATACAATCGTAATAACAGTTTAATTGTAAACATTATTGAATCATCAATCAGCAGATAACATAATAGATGTAATAAATAACTTGAGTTCATCGGTAAAATAACTAACATGAAAAACCTACAGGCTGTGATAACACTATCAGACAAGCAAGGACAATTAGGAAAGCTATAATGGTAAAAAACTCCTATACCTATTCGTAACCTAAGAGCACACCAGGTAACTACAGCTGTCGCCCTCCCTGCTGTGGAATAGCTATTAGGAGGCTGCTCCAGCATACCTTTAACCGGATGTGGGAACCACCATACAATTACCCTAGCTTGTAGACGTTTAGCTTTCCATCAGAATATATAAAATAACCTGACAAAAGAAAATGAATCCAAAGTAGATTTGCTCATCATTAATTACATCATGTTCAGTATATTTATAGCACTTGGTAATAAACAACTAAATACTCGACTAGTACCTGTTAATCTTTCTTGTTTACAGTTTTTCCCTCGCTTAATATTTCTGCTAAGATTACGCAACGTCAGCGTTAATTTGACTACACTGTTTGACCATCTTTTGTTTTGTCAAATACCGTCAAGTATAATTTTAGATATAATTGCACAAAACATTTACAAAGTGAAAATAATCAATCCTATCATGATTTACATTTTAATCATTATAATCAATATTAATAATTTTAGTCTTTGTTTCTTCATCCCAATCTCTCATCTTGACCAATCATGATAGTTTGATAGATTATGTCACACTCCCCCTCCAGCATAGCTAATTAAGGATGACTACTCTTTCTCCATGTACCATTTCCGCCGCCTTTTTGATTATCTCACTAGCTTATTTCATCTCCCATTAATGTTTTCATACCCCTCCTCTTTAGTTATTTTTAGCACGACGTCTTTTTCTGTTGTTAACATCTTCTTGTGTCTCAAAAACAACGGGTTCTTTAGAGATTTTGCTATTGTGCACATACTACGTACTTCATTTAATTTCTTATTAAATATGTCGTAATGTTTTCTGTAGAGTTTCATACCCTTTATTGCTATCATCAATGTCATAATCGCATCTATTCTGCTGGTATGCGCCAAATCTGGGTGGATCATTGTATTTGGGTAGAAAAATTCATAGGTCAATCGTAATGATTTTGATATTGACGCCTTGTCATAGAACGCACTTATATTTTCTAAAACTTCTTCCTCAGAAATGTTTTCCGGGTCATTCTTTCCTAATCTTACCATAGTAATGATTTCTACTCTTCTCATTACGTTGTAGTAGCAATATTGTGAGCTCCAAAGTTCTCCCCACATGATGTCGTTTATACCTGAGAACAATATTACGGTTTGCATAGGTCTTTTCTCGATTTCTGCATGGACTTTCTTAATTTGTCTACATATCGGTTCTCCCTCCTTGTAGAGATTGTAAGGCGTTACTTGTCCTTCTATAAAGACCCTTTCTTTATTATCATTCTTCAATAAAATTTCTTTGGACTTTTTGTAACATTCATCATTAACTATTCTGTCGGCTGCTTGTTTACTGTTGACGTACGTATTTTCTTCATGCCACATAGCTTTGATCGCTTTCTTATCTTTTAGTCTCCAAGTTGGTAGCAGCATCAGTATAAAGATTGTTGGTGGTGGCATACATTTTAATATCATTGTCATCGTTTTTTCCTCAATGGCTTCATATGTGCCTTGCATCTCAGCTGTTGTGGCCATGCCAAATGTTGCAAGATAATTATTTTTAGACTTCTTAATATTCTCCCAGAAAGTATCCGTGAGACCATTTTTCATCAAGTTCTGTGCAATTTCAGGCTTTATAACTATCTTTGAAGTGATACATTCTATATCCACTGCAATTTGGTTTTCTGGTTCTAGTAATTCGTTGATTTCTTGCCTGGTGAACACCTTGGTACACAGCACTTTAATTAATGATTTGGTCTCTCGTTCATACACTTCACCAAAGATTCTTTGTACTATATTATTCTTCCTTTCTCATCGCACTGTAATTTCTACTAGTAGTCATTCGTCGTCTGTATCAACCCATGATAGTTCACTGGGTTCTTGTTCACCCCATTTCTCTAGATTGACTTTATCAATTACTCGTTGTGTGTTTGGTGTTAAGGCTATGTCGGTTGATTGTAAGAGCTTCTCTTCTAGTAGCATTTCTTCTTTACTTTTGCTTACCATCTCAATAATCTCNTTTATACCTGAGAACAATATTACGGTTTGCATAGGTCTTTTCTCGATTTCTGCATGGACTTTCTTAATTTGTCTACATATCGGTTCTCCCTCCTTGTAGAGATTGTAAGGCGTTACTTGTCCTTCTATAAAGACCCTTTCTTTATTATCATTCTTCAATAAAATTTCTTTGGACTTTTTGTAACATTCATCATTAACTATTCTGTCGGCTGCTTGTTTACTGTTGACGTACGTATTTTCTTCATGCCACATAGCTTTGATCGCTTTCTTATCTTTTAGTCTCCAAGTTGGTAGCAGCATTGGTATAAAGATTGTCGGTGGTGGCGTACATTTTAATATTGTTGTCATCGTTTTTTCCTCAATGGCTTCATATGTGCCTTGCATCTCAGCTGTTGTGGCCATGCCAAATGTTGCAGGATAATTATTTTTAGACTTCTTAATATTCTCCCAGAAAGTATCCGTTAGACCATTTTTCATCAAGTTCTGTGCAATTTCAGGCTTTATTACTATCTTCGAAGTGATACATTCTATATCCACTGCAATTTGGTTTTGTGGTTCTAGTAATTCGTTGATTTCTTGCCTGGTGAACGCTTTGGTACACAGCACTTTAATTAATGATTTGGTCTCTCGTTCATACACTTCACCAAAGATTCTTTGTACTATATTATTTTTCCGTTCTCGTCGCACCGTAATTTCTACTAGTAGTCTTTCGTCATCTGTATCAACCCATGATAGCTCACTGGGTTCTTGTTCACCCCATTTCTCTAGATTGACTTTATCAATTACTCGTTGTGTGTTTGGTGTTAAGGCTATGTCGGTTGATTGTAAGAGCTTCTCTTCTAGTAGCATTTCTTCTTTACTTTTGCTTACCATCTCAATAATCTCAATAGGACAATTTTTTCCTTCTTTGCGCATGGTTTCTGAACGTTTAATAATTTTGGTGTAGGCACACTGAGGATAGTTTTTCAGATATTTTCTTATCTCTTTCGTGATTACCTCGTGAATCTTCTTTTCTTCCACCAATTTTATCGTTTGTAACGTTTCTGCATGCTCTCTTCTGATCAAATTTCGGGTTGTCAACCATGGTTGATATTTAAGTGCTCTAAGCTTTGTGTTGGACATCGCACCCCACATGTACTTCTTTGTTTTGTTGGTTAAAATTTCAATCTTGCTTGGGCAGATACCTGTTTTGTTTGCTAGCTCGATTATACTAGGTCTTCCCAATGTGTGTTGCTGTACCAACAATCTTGTAAAATGTTTTTCAAACCTCTGCTGTACTTTCTTCGTGGGGGACAGCGGTAATATTTCTACATTCTGCAGTAGCCATTGCTTAATGTTTGTAGGGATCAGTGCTACAGCTATCTCAAATTTTTTCTGTCACGCTATCTGTTGCCACTCCTTTCTCATCATCGGCAGTACCAACTTGTTGTTATATGTTAACACAATTGCTAGAACCCAAATAGCTGTTCTTGCTCTGATCTCTGGCGCATTGATTTCTTCAAACATTTGAGTTTTAAAGTTTCTTTTAGCCTCCATTTCGTAGGCTCTCCTGATCTCATATAATATGGCTTCCATGCTTTTATGATACTTCCTGGTTGGCGACCTTATATCTATCATCAGCCACTCTTCATGTGTAGGCTATTCTGCTTTTATTTCCGACCATACTGTCACTATTTTTTCCAAATGCTCATGTGTTTGATTCATACTGCACTTCAGGAATATATTTCCAGTTTCTTCCAAGTTTTCGTTTGTTCCCAGCAATTCCATAGTGCATGTTTGGTAGTACATGTCTATCGCAATTTTAGGTTCTACCATAATTCTCTCCGCCAGTGCTATTTCGTTAATTTGTAAGTCCACTTTTATCAGTTCCAATATTTTCATTGTACCACTATCCAATGTAAACAAATTATCTAACTTGATCTCCATCTCTTTTATACATTTAGGCAACTCTTCTAATTTCTGTGTTACGACTATGATTACCCTCGTCTTGTGTTTCTTAGCTATCTTGAGAGTTTCTTCTATGTTAGTTTGAAGCCTTTTTGATGCTATTTCAGTATCTTTCACAAAATAGACTATTGTTAGATGCTTCTTATCGAGGTTAACTTGTTCACATTCAGTTATGATTTTATCCTTGTTTTTGGTTAGCTTTTGTACGTCCTTCATCGTGAACTGTTCATCAAATGTAATGTGGACTGTGCTTTTGAAGTATGGTCTGTTAAATTGTTCTTTCATGTCCCCTGTGTATGCTATTATCATATTACAAGTTGGACGATTCTGCTTATCAATAACTATTGGAATTGCGTAACTTTCGTTTTCTTTGGTGGAAGTGCTATTTCGAATTAACCTTTTAGTTTCTGGCGACAGATTATCGTATGAATTGTATCTCATCTTTCTGTTTGCTATAAAATAGGGATGTATTCGATCTCTTCCTATTTTTGTCATGCGGCTCTCTCTCTCTTCTGATCGCGATGATTTCATTGTTGTTGATGTTTGTCTGTATGAAAAAATTCCTGAGCTTGTTGTCATGGGAATTGAACTCGTTGACAGTATCTGGGATGTATCCATATCTGAGTCATCACTTATGGGTTGTGTATCCCAACTTCCCATAGCTACTGAAGTTATTTCCTTGCCGCCCTTTAATTGGCTTTGAGTACTTGTAGATGCTGTTTCCTCGCCGCCCTTTAATTGGCATTGAGTACTTCTGGATGTTGAAGGGGAGTGTGCATAATTTGGTATTTCCAACCTCACGCCCTTTAATTGGTGATCAGTATCTTGTAGATGGCCCTCATTTACCCGCCTGCCCATTAATTGACATTTGGTAGAGGGTGACTTCTCTTTTATTGTCTCCATCCTCATACCCTTTATTCGGTAATCAGATTGAGGAGACCTCCTCCGTATTCTTCGTCTCTTATTGCTAGGTGTCATCTGCTCCGTCGTCATACCCTTTAATTGGTAATCAGACTGCGGAGCTCTTCTTCTTATTCTTCGTCTTTTATTGCTGAGTGGTGAGTTCTCCATCGTCATGCCCTTTATTCAGCAATCAGATTGCGGAGATTTAATTTTGTTAGTTGAACTCTTTGATATTTCCACTGTCCTCACGTCCTTTATTTGACGATCGGTCTGTGGGGTTCTCCTTCTTCTCACTCTCCTTGATTTCATCGGTGATCGTTCTGCTCGTTTCATGTTTCCTAAATTCAGTTACTAAATTAATATCCCATATTTCTGGGTCATATTTTAATTTATTTTTTACTGCCCTCTGGGGCATTACTCTTCTTTCAACTTCTGGTTCCTCCTTCTTGGGTCTATATTCGTCTTGAAACTCTTCTTCATACACACTGTCCAAATCGTCCATTTTAGCATGTATACCATTGTCTACCTGTACAGTTTTAAACTCTGCATTTTTATCAAGGGTTACTTGTTCTATATTTACTGTTGCACGTTTTAAATTTTGAAAGTGTAATACTCGTCCGTCATTCAATTTATAATTATTATTGGGTAGTGTTTGTGTAACTGTGAATGGCCCTGACCACTGTGTTTTAAGTTTTCTTACCTGATTCACGTCTTGTGTTCTCATTAAAGTGTACGCGTAAACCTTATCCCCTACCCTGTGTGGTTCACCATATATCTTTTTGTTAAAGTTTCTTTCTTGCCTTATCGCCGATTTCTTTGTGTTATGGCACATGGCTTCGTGGATTCCAGTTATCTGATCTTTTAATTTCCTTATGTAATCATGATCTGGCTTTTCGGAGTAAGTATGATATTGCATTGATATCGGCGTTGCCACTTCTCTACCATACATGGCCTTATATGGCGTCATCCCCATTGTCGAGTGTACCGATGTATTATAAAAGTATTCGACTATCTCTAATACTTCTCTCCAATCTCTTCCTCCGATTCTTGATGTTAGTACTCTTATCAGTTTTATCATCATTCTGTTCAATCTTTCCACTGCCCCATTTGCTTGTGGATGATATGTGGTTGTCTTTTCTGTTAGTATTTCCATCAGTTTAGTCATTTCTTCAAATAACTTACTTTCGAATTGAACGCCCCTGTCGGATATTATCGTCTGCATTGGTCCGAATTTTAGAATCCACTCCTTCATAATTTTATCTGCTACTACTTTTGCAGTTGTTGAATCTAGCAGTATCATTCGAGTGTATTTTGTAAAATTATCAACTAAGACCAATATATACTGATAACCTTCGTCATCTTGAGACAATTTTTCCAAGTCCACATGAACAATTTCATTGGGTGCTGTTGCCATAATTTTCTCAAGTGGCGCAGTTTGTACTGGGAAATGACTCTTATTATTTATCAGACATGTATTGCATTTGTTAATAACATCTTCCACCGTTCTTGGAATACTTGTTGTTATAAACCAAGCATTAAAAGTATTCTCCGTTTGTATTATTCCTAAATGTCCATTTTCATGTATCTTCCATACTAACTCCCTTTTGTAATATTTGGGGATCGCTATTCTTAGCGTCTTTCCTTCTATATACAAAAGTCCATTTCTATTTAACTTCCACTTATATCTCTGAAAGTAGCTCTTAGCTTCTTTTCCCAGTGACCACTCATCATTGTTCATTTTGTCTCTAATATCTTTCAGTATCAGATCAGTTTTTTGTTTTTCAATAATATCTTTTTCGGATATTTCTTCCTTAATTATTATTGGCATTATCGCATTACCTTTCTTATCTGTGTTAATTTCAGGTAGTTCGACATATTCGTTATGTGACATGAACTGAAACTTCTTCTTTTCCATATCTCTCTGATATTCCGGCAATGCTGTCCAAAAATCTGCATTCTTATGTAATGTCTCTTTTCGGTGTTCTATGTTAAATTTAAATTCATTTAAATATTCAATCCATGGTGATACGATTGACGACTTATCACCCAAAAACTTCTTAAGCCACGCTAGTCCACTGTTATCAGTTCTCACTTTAAATGTTTGTCCTATCAAGAAATAACGGAATTTCTTTATACTTTCAACCAATGCCAACATTTCCAATTTCGTTGAGCCATAATTTTCCTCACTTTGTTTTAGTTTCCGGCTAAAAAATGGTATAGGCACTTCTTTACCGTCCTTGAGTTGACCCAAGCACGCCCCTATAGCAACATTACTTGCGTCGCAGTCAAGAATAAACTCTTTATCGTAATCCGGTGTGTTCAATGATGGCATTTTGCTTAATTCGTCTTTTACATTAGCTAACTGATCTTCTTCTCTCCATGTCCATTTGAAAACTTTATTTTTTTTCAACAGTTCTGTCATCCTACTGGTTTTATGAGCCACATTAGATATGAAGGAACCGTAATAGTTAATAAAACCCATGATCCGCTGTAAATCCTTTTTTGTTTTTGGACTGCTAATGTTTTGAATCATTTCTCTTGCATTATTCTTCATTCGTATTTCACCTTTGCGGATCTGTCTCCCCAGGAATACAACTTGTTCTTTTAAAATTTCACATTTCTTTCCATTAACCCGTAGACCTGCTTTGTACAGGATGTTCAACGTTCTATCCAGTTTTTCGAGGTGTTCTTCAATTGTGTCGCTCGCTATCAATATGTCATCTATATATGCACTTATCCCTTTTTCAACTTGTCTGTTGTTCTGTTTCAAAACTTTTGTCACGTATCTTTGAAATGTGGCTGGTGCGTTACATAACCCGAAGGCCATATACATCCACTCATACAGTCCATACAGCGTTATGAATGCTGTCTTTTCGATATCTGAAGGCTCCATTGGCACTTGCCAGTATGCTTTGCAGAGATCTATGCATGTATAATACTTATTTTTACTGGCTTCATATATGATATCTTCTATTCTCGGGAGTGGGTATGCATCTTTCTTTGTTATATCATTAAGTTTCCGGAAATCTATACAGAGTCTGTATTTCTCACCCTGTTTCACAAATACTGTGTGCGCAGCATAAGGACTTTCACTTGGCCTAATTATCTTGTTATCGATTAGTTCGTTCAATATCGTGTTATACTGTTCCTTTAAGTGTTCGGGAACTCTTCTGCATGGCAGTCTTATTGGTTCTTCCATTGTAGTTACTATTTTGTGCGTCTCTCCGACCGCCTTTCCCACACTTATTTCTCCATAATTAAATATTCTTGCATGTTCTCTGAGTATTATTATCAATTGCTTTTTTTCTTCCATGCTTAGGTGTTGATACTCCTCTTCTTTGATTTCTGGTATTTGATACTCCTCGTTTTCTTCTTGTATTATATTAATTGTTCTATTCACCATTGTTTTCTCAGTTTTTACTTTTTTCCCTTTCAATTTTAAAGTATCCTTTTTTATATTGACCACATGATTAGTTGTGTTTAACATAGGTATCATTCCTTTGCCATTTTTTACTACACACAAACTTGATGGTATCAATACTTTTTTTGTATTTATACCTTTTTGATCGTATATCATAACTTCAGACATTACATAGTTTTCCGTTTCTATTTGGCACATCTTCCAATTGTTAGGTAGAATCTTTATGTCTTCTGTTAGTTGAAATTCTATACTTCCCGTACCTTGCTCTTCTTTGCCAGTTGTTACTATTTCTTCTTGAACCGATATAGTTTTGTTTGTGTAGTCAATGATACATTTGTTGTTCGTCAAAAAATCATTTCCCAATATCACCTCATAGGGGAGCGCATTTTTCTCTGTGTCTATTACTGTAAATGTTTGCAAAAACATAGTGTTAGCTATCCTCATCAGTACTTCCAATAACTTTCCCTTGGTATCAATATAATCCCCTGATGCATTGAGTAGTCTACTTTTTTCGCTTTCCAATTTTCTATTATCAATTCCTATTTTCACCGTGCATTCATCAGTAATAATTGATATTACTGCTCCCGTATCTATAGTGGCTTTGACCATTACTCCGTTTATCACAACTGTAATTGTATTAGTCTTAATTAGGTCTGTTAGAATTAACACAGGCGCACGTTTTACTGGAGACGGCGCTCCCTCTAATTTAAAGTATCTTCTTTTATTTCTTCTGTCTGTTCCAACTCGTCTTCATCCTCTAATAAGTCTTCTTCCTCAAAATAAGCTTCTTCCTCTTCGATAAAATTAATTTGTCATTTGCAGTATTTCTTTGTATGACCTTTCTTCCCACACACTTGACAATTTAGATCCTTTCTATTAATACGTTTCACCGTACCATCTTTCAATTTTATTTTAATAATTTCATCCTTTGGTTTACCCTCATCGTCTTTTTTAGTTTTGTTTATTCCACTGGCCATCGTCGATATCACTTTCATTGTTGACAATTTCTCATTAATTCGAGCATTGTTTTCCATCATCACTTGATAACTTCAGACATTACATAGTTTTCCGTTCCTATTTGGCACATCTTCCAATTGTTAGGTAGAATCTTTACGTCTTCTGTTAGTCGAAATTCTATACTTCCCGTACCTTGCTCTTCTTCGCCAGTTGTTACTATTTCTTCTTGAACCGATATAGTTTTGTTTGTGTAGTCAATGATACATTTGTTGTTCGTCAAAAAATCATTTCCCAATATCACCTCATAGGGGAGCGCATTTTTCTCTGTATCTATTACTGTAAATGTTTGCAAAAACATAGTGTTAGCTATCCTCATCAGTACTTCCAATAACTTCCCTTTGGTATCAATATAATCTCCCGATGCATTGAGTAGTCTACTTTTTTCACTTTCCAATTTTCTATTATCAATTCCTATTTTCGCCGCGCATTCATCAGTAATAATTGATATTACTGCTCCCGTATCTATAGTGGCTTTGACCATTACTCCGTTTATCACAACTGTAATTGTATTAGTCTTAATTAGGTCTGTTAGAATTAACACAGGCGCACGTTTTACTGGAGACGGCGCTCCCTCTAATTTAAAGTATCTTCTTTTATTTCTTCTGTCTGTTCCAACTCGTCTTCATCCTCTAATAAGTCTTCTTCCTCAAAATAAGCTTCTTCCTCTTTGATAAAATTAATTTGTCATTTGCAGTATTTCTTCGTATGACCTTTCTTCCCACACGCTTGACATTTTAGATCCTTTCTATTAATACGTTTCACCGTACCATCTTTCAATTTTATTTTAATAATTTCGTCCTTTGGTTTACCCTCATCGTCTTTTTTAGTTTTGTTTATTCCACTGACCATTGTTGATATCACTTTCGTCATTGACGATTTCTCATTAATTCGAGCATTGTTTTCCATCATCACTTGTATTCCCAGACCTTTCCTTATCATTCTTTCCAAAGAATCATCTGCATCGCATTTAATTTCAAATTGTTGCCGGATTGGTTCTGGTAACCCTTTACATATATGAGAAAATAAATCATATTTAGAATACGTACTCTCTCTTGAGCTAAGTTTTAGCAGTCTCTCCACTTGTGACATATAGTTTCATAAATCTTCGCATTTGTTCATCTTTAAACTATTCAACAACATGCGATACTGGCTTTTGAAGCTCTCATCATCATAATATCGTTGGTACTCTCCAATCAATTTTTTGTAGTCTAATTTAGTCTCTAGATCCAACACTAGATAATGCTGGTAAGCCACTCCTCCTAGATATAACGGAAATCGCGCCGCTGCTTGTTTTTGTATGACTTTCCTCTCCTTCATGCTCATTTCGAACATTTGAATCCACTCTTTAAATGTAGGTGAATAGCTGTCAACTCTCCCCATGAACTTCGGGAGTATTGCTTTACATGCCGGTGTCTCACTATCCTCTTCTTCTGATAATATTGTTTCTTTGTATATCAGCTTTATGTCCGTCGTGCTCTTACATTTTTCTTTTACTTGTTTTGTTATGTTTATGACTAACTTTTCAAAGAATTCATCTTCTATTTCAGATTGTCCTTCCTCTATTGGTACACTTCCACTTAATTTTTCCGGTTCTTGCGTTATTATATTTTTAATCACGTTGACACTATTTTTCTCTCCTTCACTCGCTTCCTCATTCATTAGTGTCATTAAACGAATTTTGTCTATTAAAACGTCTATCTGAAGTTGCTTTAGAATATTATCTTCTCTCAGGTTCACGTTCTCTTCATGCATTTGAGTTACCATTTTCTTCAGATTCTCACTTTGCATTTGTATTTCCTTGTTTGCCTCTATTAATTTTTCGATTTGCCTTTGGAAGACATTCCTCTGCTCCATTAATCTAGAGCTAGTGTCTTGCGTAATTTCTTTGATACGTTTGTCTTTCTCGGCATTCGCTAATTCTATNATCACATTTAATTTCGAATTGTTGCTGGATCAGTTCTGGTAACCCTTTACATATATGAGAAAATAAATCATATTTAGAATACGTACTCTCTCTTGAGCTAAGTTTTAGCAGTCTCTCCACTTGTGACATATAGTTTCATAAATCTTCGCATTTGTTCATCTTTAAACTATTCAACAACATGCGATACTGGCTTTTGAAGCTCTCATCATCATAATATCGTTGGTACTCTCCGATCAATTTTTTGTAGTCTAATTTAGTCTCTAGATCCAACACTAAATAATGCTGGTAATCTGCTCCTCCTAAATATAATGGGAATCGCGCCACTGCTTGCTTTTGTATGACTTTCCTCTCCTTCATGCTCATTTTGAACATTTGAATCCACTCTTTAAATGTGGGCGAATAGCTGTCAACTCTCCCTGTGAACTTCGGGAGTATTGCTTTACATGCCGGTGTCTCACTATCCTCTTCTTCTGATAATATTGTTTCTTTGTATATCGGCTTTATGTCCGTTGTGCTCTTACATTTTTCTTTTACTTGTTTTGTTATGTTCATGACTAACTTTTCAAAGAATTCATCTTCTATTTCAGATTGTCCTTCCTCTATTGGTACACTT